>DWFT01000125.1:0-14507 GCA_018246795.1 Microceris patrobas patrobas
ATGACTAAATATGACCTTCATTGAGTGTATGTATATACCTTATAATGAATAAAATAATTTGAATTTGAATTTGAAAACATACTTGACTTAAGATTGTACATATTTATTTATATATACATTTATAAATGTTTACTAAAGTCTAATAGTTAAGTATCTGATAATAGGTAGGAAGAATAATACGAAATACTAATTTCATCGTTTTCTTCATAATATACATCATATTCTGTGACTGCGTTTCCAGTGTCTGCCGACGAATCCGGTCACAATCTAAAATATTTTTATGTACATTTTAAAAAAAATTATCAGAAATGCTATAAGTATCAAGTAATTCAAAGTAATAAACATTTTGTGTTATACTGTTTAGGTAAGATCTTAGCAGGCTATTTTACAACAAAATCAAACCTAGCACAGACATTACACTTGTGCCTATCACGGTCAGGTCAATATATCGTAAACAAGCGTTGGTCAGTTAGCTTGGCTGATCGCGTCACGCGTAAGCAAACATTAACTAATTAGATCTCTCCCAGCGTGTGTTTGTAGAGTAAACAAGGGGTCTTTTGGTGAAAACAGACAACAAACGTATTTTTATGGTCGTTGATCTCCACATCCTACATATTATATTATTTATATCAAACTACCTTTAAAACAGTAAAAAATTGATTATTTCATCTTTGTGTTTTGTGCTAACAACATGTGTAACTAGAATTAGTGAAGGGTCGGACGATTTTTAATATTATTGGTGTCTTATCTTTGAACCACGTGATATTATGTCGATTTTTTAATACAGTATAAATGTAAGTTAATAGTTATTCTGTAATAAAAATGGTGACAAAGAAATTCTGCTCACGTACAAATTTGTTCTACACACACTTAAATAGTTCTTAATCACCGCCAGCGATTCACTCGGCGCTCGCTATCGTCATCAGTCAATAGCGCCCACTTGATAAATTTTATTAATTCGGAGTTCAATGAGCCCACTCTCACTGCAAAACTCTCGAGTCCCTTTAATCACAAATCACATTACATCCGTAATGTCAATGACACCGAGCGATTGCTCTTACGCAACGCGCACCTTGACTGTACTCCGTTATACCGATGAGCATGATGACGAATATGTGACGTAATGTTACGATAATCCATTTACACGCATCCATTACCAGCTTTGTTCAATCCAATAATGTTATTCGACAAACCGACACGTCGATAGAAAGGGTACTGCAATAAAGTATCGAAGAGATAGTCGTGTAGGTCGACCCCTGAGATTTTCTACGAGATGAAATGCAAGCGATAATATAATTGCACAATAAAGCATTGTTCAGCAAACTCAACTAATCACTATCGACCAGTATGAATGAACTATCACCACCATTATGATACTATCGGAATATAATCTTATTTGGTGCCCACTGATTGAAAATATCTAAGGAAGCCTTCACACTGTTTTATAAATATGTATTTATAGGCCTTTGCTACGAGTGTTAGATACAGGCAATCTAAGAGTGTAAGCGGAAATAAATGTCTTATAATATGAATTATTAATAAATAGAGTTATTCAATCAGATACATACATCAAATAGGCGACATATAAATAGTAATGACGTATATTTCCATATTGAAATTCAATTCTATTAGTGAACATTTATAAGCTCATCAATCATCACTAGATATTTAATATATGCAAATGTAATTAATGGTATGTTATAAAAACGGTTCTCCGCTTACATAACATGTTTTCTTCGCTAATAGAAAATGTATTAAACAAACATGCCACCGCGTAACAGAAGTAGCAAAATAATTGAATTGAAATTCTGATAGTGACGGTGTAGGGACTTTATTTTATATCTCTCATGCTCCCAGGGGCGTTTAATGAACACGAAGCAGCTAGTAAGTATGCATGCAATGCATTCTACAAAGTCTTTAGTGACTTTAAATATTTTAGTATTTCACAACAAAGGGTTCATAAGTTCTGAGCGTGTAACGAGTATATATACACCACACAAAGGACAAAAGGTAGCTGGATACCGCGGGCAGGTATTTCGTGTGAAACCGTCTCATCGTGGTGCGCTTCGTCTCATATAATCGCATACAGTAATTGAATACCGCAGTTAAGGTTGCCAACTGCATTTTATATTGGAGCGTATATACGTGTAGTATGCAAAAGGGTTTTATTAGCCTGTAAGAATAAAGATATCCGGCACTCTGTGCTACCTGTCTACCCCAAAAGGTTTGGAGTGAATGTATATGTGTATGTAGAAAATATGTATGTGTATGTATGTAGTGTATTTTTATAGCCTATTTGGAAAAATATAATTAAGCGAAAAAATGTTGGCAGCTCTAGCAATTATCGAAAAATAAATTTCATATGTATTATAAGACCACCGTCAATAAAGTACAAAATATAATAAAGCAAAAAAACCAGGTACTTAGAACGATTATGTGCATATGACTCATATCTCTTATTGTGAACATAATCTGCCTCTTAACAAATATTTGCAGAGCTATCAAATATTTTCTCCGAGTAAAACGATAGCTGTGTTCAATGATAATGCGGTTCAGGTGAAATGTATGCTTTGTCTATAGATGCTTATAGATCAATCGGACTTGTTTTTTAAGCAAATTGAAGTTTTATAAAGTTCGTCTATAAAAATATAATGAATCGGTCAATTTTGTTTTTATTTTATTCCTCAGTCACATGGTTGTTATATTAAAAAAAAAATTAAGATATCAATTTTTAACGTAAAGTTATAAATATCTGAGGAAACTCAAATATTAGTCACTTTTTAAAATTAACAGTAGGTATAATACACTTTTACGGTTGAAAGTTTTTTTTATGTTTTCTTCGCATTTTCTACTATGAACAATACAGACCAAGTTACGAGTGTCGGGTAGAATATAGGTAATCAATTTAAATTGAAAGTGGAACTAACAGGATAAACGATTCGTACGTACAGGATTGTAATTTGTAATCGAGCCCGCGATTTTTGCGACACCGAGCAACGAACGGGACAGTAACGCAATATCTGGCGGAAGGCATTGGTGTGTAAACATTAAAATTTCACCTCTCTCGAACGACACGGATCATGTTACTAGTGTCTTGAAATAGCTCGGATCGAAAGAATTATTATTAAATTGTTTTGTTCTTATCAAAACATTGTTGCCATTTTCTAAATCAACATGTTTTAACTTATGTAAATGGTGAAACGTCGGAGTATACTACACTGCTTTGCTTATCCTTTCGGAGATTACAGGCGTGATGTTACGTTGTAACATGTATGAAACATGTTAATTTAGAATAGAGGCGATAATAGCTAAAGATATTTGGATTTCATTTATACAAATAACCTCAAATACATTTTAATCGATCGAACTCTTCGAATATACGAAAGTGGGTCGTTTGTGTAACTTAATAAACATATGTGTAAGATTTCACCGACATTTGCAGCTAGGTGATCGATATTTCCATTACAACATGCATATTATATATAAAAGGCAGCCTTAGGCTAATAAGCTCGTTTAAATGACTGCTTTTGGCAATAAGTATAGGCTATCAAACAAATCAATAAACCAGTAGCAAAGATACTATGGACATTAATTTATAAAATACGCCATTAATCATAATCCATCAACAGACCGTTATTAAGAAATGACAGATTACGCGGCAAAAATCTGGCATGAGTTGTTTATTTGGAGTAATTGTACATGGTTAATCATTTTGTAATGTAACTATAGCCCAAATGAAAGTAAAAAATCCTACTATGACTGAATTACGTATTGGCTTAACTCACGTATGTTTTTTTTTTCATAATATCTGAACAAAGAAATTGATCGCCTCCACCTCACTACGATCGGCACCGGGTCATGAAAAAAGACCTCAGATCTGCAACACTGACAAAAAACATACGTGAATCGAACTGGCAGATAATTTAATTGTGTAATCTATTAACGAAATGTTATTAGAAAATCAATATTGTTATGGTGTTACGACTTGGCAACACGAGCGGTTTTGACTGGTGTGGGCAGGTGGCGCCTACAGAGACAAGTATGCGCCCGCGCGCGACACCGACATGCTTTATTCCAACTAGTCTGAAAGTGAACCCGTGTATTCCAATATGACAGGAATTAATCGATAGTATTTTAATATTACGATCTTGCTTTATTCGAAATTTATATTTTGATAGTCAAATTTCAGAGAACTTGCCAAGTACCTACGTCTCGCAGGGTGGTCCAAAAGTATAGAATTATTCTATCATATTTTGGAATTCAATATTTTTTTCGATTGTTCGCTCAGTATAATCTGTCAATCAATTATAAAAAAATCTCTAGGGATATCTCGAGACACCATTGGATCTTGTACTAGGTAGGGCCTGTATTATAATAACTTTCATAAATGTTATATTGTTTAAAATGCATTGTTTAAATGAATTATGATTGGTTATATTATACATGCGTAAGTAATTATTTTATAAGTAATAATCATATGTTTAAAACAAGCTATTGCATTAAGCGAGTTATCTAATCTTTTCTGCAACCACTAGTTTACACATTTTGATCACAACGTATTATTATTACCATAATTATAATGTCCAAATAACTGGTCGTCACTACACAAACCACACTTACTGGTGACGTTCGGAATAAACTCGTCGACGTGCTTGAATGACTTATTAGCACAATACCATCCAGCGAGCTCTTGTATCCGAGAAATTACATTGTTATTTCTGTATTAGACGAGTATTTGACTTTGCACAAACTTCATAATTTCATTGTAAATAATTCTCCAGTGGAATAATTTACGTACTTACGCTATACAATATTACACCTACATAGAGTTTCTTTTAGCACTATCATATATACAGCCCACGTTCCAGGCTTTGTTGCTTAGCAAGATTTTTAATGGCGTTTAATATTTCCATTTTTGGTTATCATAAATGTACAGAGAAATAAATGGGCTGGAATTTAAGTATAAACTTAAAAGGCCATGTCCATAGAGAGATATTTATTATCAAAATGTACATTATGCAAATATAAGGCTGCGATTATCGTTCAGTACATTAACGGTTAACAAAGATACGTCCACTACTCTGTATTTGAGCAACATGGTAAAGTAGGCTGTTTGATTCAGACAGATATACGTGCTTAGGATTGAGAAATATATCAAGGTTCTCACGAAACATTCTTTCTGTTAACCCTGTAATCAATCAACCTTAAGTCAATCACAGATGTGTTGAGTCGTTGAGGTGTGTCTGCGGCTGGTGACGGTGTTGAAACCAATCATATCTCAGCTTTTCCCTTCTACTCATATATTCCTCATATTCGGTCATCGTGTAATCAACGCTACTGTTTCACAGCACTTGAGAAATGAGGACATATTGGTACCACATCCAGACCTTGCAATAAAGTACCTAAATTTAATTTTAATAAGTTTAATAGTTTACATTTAAAATATATTGTAATATTGTTTAGTTCAAAATTTCCCAATTTCAATTACAAACATTAATATTGTAAATACTGTTAATTATTCCAGCAAATATTCATACAAAAGGCTCAATCACGCCGCTGTCGTGTTCATTAAAAAGGTAAATGAATTATTATATTGTTGTTGAGTTACGTTTCATCAATGCACACGAAATATTACTATGATCGGCTTTGGTAAAAGTATTCTTAAATATCATGGTCATGTTTATGACCTTTTATTAGGTGTTAGTAAAAGGATGGATATTACGCTTTTGTTAATCGTGCAATTGTGCACGATGACGTCGACAGCAACAGTCGGAGTTATTGTTTAAATTACTTATTTATAGGCTTTACGTTTGTTGTTTACTGAGGTAATTTTAAGCTAAGATGATCTTTTGTCATGTGTTCCTAATAAAATATTCTCTGCAGAACTTTATTCAGGTATGAGTCACAGATGACCTGTTCTCTTAGTAACAACCCGGAGTTCTTTATAGGAATGCTAAGTATTTCACTTTTGTTCTGAGATGTCTAGTATGTGAGCCAGAATATAAGAATGCGGGCAAGGTTGCTTAGTGATAGTAGAAGGTGTATTTATCGTGCTCTAGTGAATTCTTTACAATGTAAAAGGTTCTGGCATCTTAATGGTTGACTTAGACTTTTTGTCGTTTCATTTGATTATCTCTAGATAGAAAGTTCGACAAGCAGAGGTTAAAAGGTCTCGTGTTATAGACAAAGAGAAGAAATTAAGACGGTTGTGTTTATGGAAATCTGTTGATAAAAGTGAAGTTTATGAAATGACAAGTTTTTAACTTTTTCTTCAACTCAATTATGACTCCGTCGTTGATCGAGTAGTTCCAAGCGCTATTGATATAGAATTATCATTTTTATTTAAAATAGAGCATTAAGTTCAGGTTCTGTAAAGGTTTAACATAAAGTTAAGTTAACTATATTAATTACTTGCCTAATAAAAATAAAGTATGTAGATAGATGTAAAGAATTCTGAAGCACATTTGTGAGTTGACCGACTTTTTTATTAGTGGCAAAACGTCTTGCCACAGGGGATTATTAAAGACGTCATTTAGCGTCCTAAATTCCACACCATGCATTGAAAATATTTGTTCCCCAAACACCGATTAAAATTCGCGATAGTAATATCTAGACAGATGCCAGACATTCTTTAGAAGAATCGTTCATTAAGCTTTTGAAAAGAATAGAATTGAATGTGAATAATGAATAATGATTCGGACGTTCTTCATTATGTATCAGTGCGGTCCCGTTTATCAGTAACATTGCATTGTCATTTAAATAGATTGTATCTGATACTTCATACATCATGATTAGAATTAGTGTGAGTGGAATGTTATGTTTTTGCGTGACAATAGATTATTATCTTGTAAAAGGAGTTTAAAATTATATAGCAGTCCGTCTTGTTTTAAAGATCGCTGGAGAATGCGGATATAGGAAATGAATTCTATTCCAGTAAAGTAAGACTGACGTGTAGTGAGAGTGACATTTCAGTAAACCTCAGGTTCGATATCCATTTGGAGCAAAGACTTTTACGGCATATCTCAGGTACAATTTTGTATTAATTACATACTTTTTGCAGTTTTTTTTTTGTAAACGAAATATATTATACAAAAATATGGGTGCTATTGGTGTATACCAATTATTTTGTCTTCATATTTTTTTTTGTTTTATTTGAACACATAAAGTTCGTTTAATGAAAATCAAATATAAAATAACTGCGCGGAGATTTTATTATTTGAACAGCAATTTACGTTTTATGTATGAATTTCAATTGCGCACATTTCTCAATGATTCTTCCTCGTCGTTATACGTACATGTTCGTTAAATATTCAGACCTTGTGCATAGCAATGTACAAGACTCTATACTTACACAGCAGAGTACAGGAATAGTTTAATATTTTATGTATTTTATTATACAGTACAATCTTTTTAAAATTTAATGAGAATATAATGCTATGGCGACGTCGAAGTATTCCATGTCAATGTGTAATGTTGCCAGGGTGCAAAAATGTGTTAATAAATTTAACATTCTAAAAATACTGGCATATTTTTCGTGACGTTGTTTTTTTTTGTTTACGTAACACAATTATTTTAAGTGCATGCTAAATAAAAATAAATTTGAAATGTAAATTCAAATTGACTACATTAAAATAACACTCATAATTTACAACCTATTATAAGTAAAATAAAATTCCTACACGCGACAATTTTAATATTATTGAAGAAGAAAGACACAAATAATTCCTAGACACCTGTGGTGTTGAGGGGCATATGATTATGTGTGGAGTGGTAATAGTATTTACATTTAACTAATACAGTGTCCTAGGTTTCGAGGAGAACTATGTAATTCAGAAAATTGTGCGGAACCCTTTCGTTTGTCATCATTATCTTTGTCATATTTCTATCGTTTTATTCTTAAACACGAGTCCATTGTACTAAATGTAACGTCATGAGTTAATTTACATATATTTAATTATGTAAAAAAACATATCATTAATAATATTTGCAAGTAAAATTAGACGATCTCAATTCACGTCTGTAGGCTTCACCTCGAATAGGTCCGAAACTATTCGGGCTATTTTACAAAGACTCATGACATCATCAGCCTGTGTCAGTCCACTGCTGCGTCCTAGTGCACTTTCATAGAGGATCTTGCCCACCACCCCACGCTGGGTATGCGAGAATTTAACCTAACGTAATTTAACGATGCATAATAATTGTTTGGAAAGCTTCGAATCCTGTGAAATAAATTGATGACTAAGTCAGATTTAGTTGATATGACGTTATTTTAAGAAAGATCTCCGCGATAGAATGCACGAGTATGTCTGGTATTTGCGTAGCGGATCTCAGAACGGATCCGCATCGATGGTGACGTTTGATGACATAACAGACGACCGCATCGCGACACACTTTTTGCTGTTTTTGCGAGCAAACACTCGGACAGTGATGGTCGGAAGGCTATTATTATTGTTTTTATTTATTCGAATGATTCGAAATTTAAATTTTTGTCAATTAATTGGTTGTATTTATTTAATAATCATGAATAAGCTGTGGTACTACGTTTTATGGGCTTTTCTATGATATTAATGAAGTCATATTAGCTGCTATTAAATAAAAGACATTAAACGAAAAAGTATATTGGTTACAGTAGGAATAAATATCCATGAATATATATACATTGTTATAGTGATAGGATAGAAAAACTAAAATACTAAGTGAGGCTCGTTCGCTCAAATAAGTACTGAGTAATATTCTTTAACTACTGTTCAAGTTACACTACTAGTATGTATATCAGATGTATATTATGTATGTGACTGACAACAAAATGTCGGCATACATTACATTATAAAGACATTGTACATTCTATGGAAATTCTACTCACTTGCCGACAGTATTGGATCAAATCTTATGTAACTAATTTGTTTAACATACTTGTCTAATAAAGTTAGTTATTAATAGGTTTAACATCACGCCAGGTCCCTTAACGGGTATTAGAGAACATTGATTATTGATATAATGCATGTTATTATTTTAAGCCCAATTACTAACTTAATACAATATTTAAAAATGCAAACAGTTATAATATACTTATTAAATAAATTATCGGTTAATTCGATTATACGATATTCGTCAAGCCTCCATCCCTACTGTATACCGCAATTATACACGTCATCGCTACCTTCGCAGTAAAACGAGGGCTCTCGTATTTGCCCCTTAATTTGTTCAAATATATTTTTGTAAAGTTTACTCAGTCTCGGATAACTAAGCTTATTCGATGTACGTAATCAATAAGCGAAGAAGCAAATGTTTGCATTATGTTTAATAATTGCGAAACAATGTGTGTAATATTCCTCCAAAAAAAAAACCATTGTCTCCTATAACTTGTCTCAAAACACCTACCTACTTGCGTTTCTCGCAACTTTTTGTAATAAGTATTGTTAGATTAAAATAACGAATATACGAAATAATTTATAAGTTGACAGCTACCCTATTGCAATATTCATTAAAATATTGTCTTGCTTTGACAGAGTAAATATTATACAATATTGGTGATTGCAGAACTGTATGTAATCAATTGAAACACCAGCAAAAACTGTCTATTAATTTATTAGCGAATCTAAAAGCAATGAAACGACCGGTCCCATTGTGCTGTTACTTAATTGATTATTCGGTATATGATAAGCATCTAAAGATGATCGATAAACTGTTAGACGACACCTCGAAAGTAGGATAGGTCGTGCGTTTGTTAATTAATAGTGTTACGTTAAATATTGCGACAAGCATTTGTCTCAATATTGCGAATCGTTGAGATTTATGGCTGGTAATCGGGCTACGGCGGCGACTCTGTTTGTTTTGTTACGCAACTGACGGACAATATTATGTTGAAGTTGAGAAATAGTTGTGTAATAATCTGTTAAATGTTCTAAATTAGCCAACCGCCCAATACTAGTTCCATTTCATCCGACTAACGCAACGCCGACTTGTCAAAAGGTGTTCATGTTTGGACGTTTATTGTCAACGCGACGTCAACATCTACGTGTTATATTTCTTTCCGTTTTACTGAGGCGTAAGGCAATTTGAAAAAAGAAACTCCGCCCTAGTATACGATCCACTTTACTGCCATACTGAGAAATCTATGCAGAAATAACACGTCATTAACTGTCCGAAGGGACAGGCGAATGAGTTGTAAATTTTCTAACGAAAGATTTTTCAAACGACGCCTGCAAATGTTGTTGGGGTAAAAAAGTTCAACCGTAAATGCCATGGCTCGTAAGTAAGCCTTCGAGAAATATACGAATAAAAAGCTGTTTTTCAAAGCTTTACTGCCGCGGAACATTAACTGACTTAATCGTAAATAACACAAATACTTTTATTATTCTACTGCTTGTACTGTGTGTATAGTTTTTTGTTCGCGATTTATGTTTAGTGTTGTTGACTGGTAGACTCATAGCCGTAAATTTTCTGCAATAAAAGCTATGAACGCTTCGTTGCACTTGTCTAATGTTAAGTGAAACGCAATTTATTATCCAATCTATAACTAAACGGTGAATCAACGGTGATTTAACGCTGGGTCAAAAAGGCACAGCTTGAACCGCCCCATCATTATGGTTTCGTATTTCCTTTGGATCTATGGTAGTTGTAATTTACTCTATTCAGTATTATCAGCAGATGTCACGTCACGCGGACCTTGGATAGAACCTAATGGAAAACACGCTTAGATATACAGTGTAAGTTTGGAATTGATTTGTATAATTTGAGGCTTCGTTGTACTCGTGGCACAGCACTTAATCATACAAATGTAGATTATTGAAAACAGAGGAGAGTCTTTAGAAATGCGCAGTGCTATGATTAGCGATAAAATGATGATAGTTTATTTCATGTGAATGCATTTAATGGCAAAATTCTCTTAATGCAGTTTATCAGAATATTGGAATGCGAAAATTAATCACTTAAACTTATATATTCAACAGAGATAAATATTTAAAATTGTATCAAGTACTTTTGTATAAAGGAATTAATTTAACGATATTCAAGGTTTTTAATTTTCTGTTCTTCATTTGTTCCTTGTAAAACATTTTTGACAATCCACTTTTAATCATTTCAATTGATATTTTTTGATATCTGCCTATAGATAAGATAATATCCAGTACACGATACCCGTTGACAAGAGAATGCTTCCTCAATGTAACTGGTACATGTTTCTTACTTCCTATTTGAAGCTTCGTTTATTTTTGACATCCGTTTTCAGTGAGAAAAATATTGGTATTTTTATTATTTACGCGGAATTTGGATAATAAGGCGATGTTTTCCGAACTTTGTGAATTTATGCGATGAATTATTATTGAACTAATTTTGGAAATCTTTCTGTTATACAAATTGTAGATAATAATAGCGTAGAAAAATTATTTTTTCCCTTCGCTTTGTTACATCAAAACAAAATAAGTAAGGAACTGTAATAATAACATCCAGCATAGGCAAAGACCGAGCCGCAACACGCCACACAGCACAGCAATGCAAACGTATTGAATTACTCACACACATTTGGAGCACATACATGAGAGTGTAGAAATAAGTAATGCTTAAAGTGGACGGCTGGCAGGCGCCGGCGCCTACAAAAGTGACATTTACACGGGACCTTGCACGCAACAATTTGCGAACAATACATGCGCTTGTCACACATTCCCGGAACCCGTCGCATTCGAACCCGGTGGGACCTCACGCCTCGGCCGCCACGCTTTAACAATCTCCATCACATGATTAAAGAGCTGAAATCGATATCGCACGGAATCTTTATTCATAAAGCGTCACACGTCTCATTAATACGACCGGAAAGGTGTTTCAACGTCATCCATTTATTGTCGATACGCGATAAACTAGCAGCTACCGTCCATCAGTTCCTATTTTCACTTTTTTGGTTTCATTTGGTTCGCATACTATTTATAAGTAGTTAGTCATACCGTTCGTATGGATATTTCACCTGCACGCCTCGCTTTTGCCGCGCTGTGATTAATGAGCACCGCTGAGACTAAAACAAATTATCATTAATAGTCGCCCACGATTGGCATGTAGCAATGTATTGGCTGGTGGTGTGTTTGAAAAGAAATTGCTTAGTGCGGTTCCCACAAGTGCGTCACCATTAGGTAACGAACAAACGATAGCCGGATCTGCAGGCTCATTAAACGAAAAAAGATCATATCGCAGACAATAGAGCACTCGGCGACCGAAAGTGATAGTTTAATAGATTTAAGCGGAACGATGACGATAGTGGTCACCAATGTGTCCAGTCACGCTTCATGATATACATATCTGATGTTATTCCTTTCAATTACTGTAAGTTTATCTTGCGATATCTATAGCGTTGACCAGTTCATTCATACTCATTCGCACATTGTTTATATTTTCTAAATATACAATTACAAGGGAAAAATATTTATGAATAATATAGGTACATAGTAACGTAGAAACATAAGTAGATTTTATTAAAAGATAAACCGAACAAGTCGTAGATATTGCCATAAGACGTTAAGAAGATGCTAAGTTTATCGAAAGTGTATAAAGCAGTTAAGACTTTTAACTTTACTATTCTTCAATAATTTATTTTTTATTGCTGTTTTATGTATATCTGAATTAACTACTATATAAGTATTTTTCTTTCATTTTATGAATGATACTTTTTAAGCTTTTGACGGTTTCTATGATCGTTCTTAGAATGTAATTTCGTTTACATAAATGCATTGTTCTCAGCCTGATGTTCAATCCATAAAGAATATAACAAGCCAACATCAAGTTGTCACTCCTGTTCTCTCCCACCATATAACTTAGCTTACCAATTCCAATCGCTTTCGCCTTCGACACCTGAGTACCTGCTATTACGTCATCTTAGCAAGGTACGTAGTTAAGTTCTGCGAGTTATACATGATATAATTGTAGCTTTTTGTGTTCTTTAAAGTTGTTATTTAATATTTTACGGTATATCTTTTGCGATTTTTAATTTGTTCATCCAAATACACATCCACAGGTTTAGTGCTTTCTAACTACATATACACACACCTAGCGACGTCCACTTGTAAGTGACGTAGTGTTAGGACAGCTTCTTTACGGATCGTGCAGAGTCGTCTTTAGACCTTTGTTAGTGTGTTACTGTGAGCACTGTACAAACGCATCTTATGTATTAAATATGGGTTCCAAATATTTTGGATGTCAAAGTTTAACAGTTTTACATTTGGCGTTATGAAGCGCGTTTTTATAACGTACGTTTGGAGTACTAATAAGTTCTATTGGATAAAAGTACATATGAAAAACGTGCGCTACTTAAAAAACTAAACAATAGCTTTTTAATGAGTGAACGCGAAAGTACATAGGTACCTAAGGGACATATGGCAATATTTTTGTCTCTTCGTTCTGGGTAATTTCTGAAACGGCCGAATCAATTTCGACGATTTTCATTGGCAGATAACTAATGTTAAGAGGAGTAACATAGGCTATTTTTGTCTTAGAAAAGGTTTAGGATTCCATACAAAAAAATTAAACCCATAAAATACAATAAAAATACTATTAGCATAGGCTAACCAAGTTGCGGACATACATATTATAATTATAACTCATAAAATTTCTTAGCTCTTAAAACGCCCCTTATCAAAACGCGAGCTTCAAAACGCCAAATGTGTCTTGGCTATTATGAGTTAAAACATATAAATATAACACATACATGACTGTGTATGTATAGCGACTTTTATAGGCAGGTATTGCATTTAAGCCGACGCGTGGGCTCCTACTGTGTCTTTATCTGAACGGACTGTTAAAGTTACCCATTTTTATTATCGTTACGTTATTTATACTGACATTTTAAATGTTCATTATCAATCTGTCTCAGTCATCTCTGGGCATACGCCTCCCTTAACGAGCGCCTTTGCACCATTAATATTATTGATGATAATTAATATTTCAGCAATCAATGCCTGAATATTATGTCCTCCGCAAGGTCCAGAAGCGGCAAGTTAATTAGTTTTTATGACATCTTTAAAATTGGCTTCTTATATTTTAGTGCCAGTACTCCAATATTATATGAGTATTGCATCTATTAACATTATGCTGTGTTTATAGATTTTTTAAATATCTTCCTTATCAATTAGACTTCATAATTTGCAGAACATAATATAGAGTTTATAATTATGTACTTTCAATTTCTGAATATTCGAAAAACTTTCTTGTTAATTGGAAGTTTCCTAAAAAATCGTACTCTCACGAATTCGACATACATTCGATGCGTGTTGTACATGTGTTCATACCTTTAGGTGCTGTTCAAATTAACGCGTACTACATGCGACGTCAAACATAAATCATAATAAAGAATGTAAAAATTATACTGAAACAGTTGGAAGTTACAAGTAATATATACAGATAAAGACGTTTTGTTAACTCAACAATTCAATGGAGATTAATGTCCAAGAAAGGATTTTATTTAATTTTCTCTTTATTTCATTTTCCATGCAATTAATATTTACTAGCATTATGCTAACGAAATT
>DWFT01000126.1:0-14494 GCA_018246795.1 Microceris patrobas patrobas
AAACACTAACACACTGGGCAAACGAAACGAGTAACAGTTCCTAGAGTGGAGGATCCGCTCTCTTCGAAGGCAGGATAAGAAATTCCTCTTCACCCAACGTCTCCCCACCAGCTAGGCTCTGTTGTAGCACGAAGTTAGCCATGTATCGACATTGTGATAGTGCTGCCATCTATCGTGCTGCGTTTCGTTTAACGTCCATACTATTGACAATGACACACACACACACACCCATATATCCACCAATCACCAACCACCTATCCACCAACCACCCAATCAAAAATCTTATAGTTAATAAAAATTTTGATCAAATTCATACATACCAATTAAAACCAAATCAAAAAATAATTATATTCATTACACTAATACTTGTGTTGATTTGGAATCGAACCCAGAACCCTTACTCGTCAGTTCGAGTTACTAAGACTGGACCAACAACTTGTAGTAAACTAATGATTTATATCCTATTTTTCATAAAAATATTTTTCTTGTGTGAAATAAATTTACATACCAGCTACGTATTCGTTTTATAGGAAACTAGCTGTGCCTGCGACTTCGTTGGGATGGGAGTCAAAACTTTTTCAAAAATTAAAGTAGCCTAAGTTATTATATTAGCTATCTGCAAGTGAAAGTCCCGTCAAAATCGGTTAAGCCGTTCCAGAGATTAGCCGGAACAAACAGACAGACAAAAATAGTAAAAAATGTTATTTTGGTATATATACCGTGTATACATAAATACGCATTTATTAAAAAGCGGTTATTTTACTATTAAAAACAGACACTCCAATTTTATTTATTTGTATAGATTCCCTTTTAACTGGCTATTTTTTACTGCTATATATGTGTCTCATACTATGTTTTTAGTATAAAGAACAAGATCTGTTATAAATATTTATCAAAACGTTATAAAAATTCATCCATAATATTAATAAAAATGTAAATCCCATCGCCTATACCTCGTCTGAACGTTTCGCGAAATTTCGCTTCTAAAATTGGGATCACGGGGCACTAAATCAGGATCAAGTCACATTGTTACGGTGCCGCAAATTTATTATTATGATGAGTACAGTCAACTGGTTTAGCCACGTCGCACAGGTTATTTCAGTTAAATTGAAATTGAGCTGTGAATATTGTATTATTATAGTTAATATTTTAAATTCTTATTAATGAATATTATGTATCTAACATGTATCTATTTGCTAGACCTCGACTCGAGTGTAACTACGGCGTAATCTAACAGGTTTAAATTTTTAATGTCGAATTCGATTACTTGAACATTCACATAGACTGGCTTTTTGCTCAAGTGGTTGCGAGCTCGACTGCTTGTCGAGAGGTCCTGGGTTTGATCCCAGGGTCGGGAACTATTCCACCATTTCTGTTTTTGTCTCATAATTCTTATATTATGCATATTCGTGTCTTACAAAGTGACACTCGCCTTCATACTTTTTATGTCTGTTTGTGTGTTTTTCTGTTTATCCAATTAAATTACCGGAATAGCTGAACCGATTTGACTAGAATTTTTATTGCAACTAGGTAAGTTTTCAAAAAGTAATTACTGGAAAAATCTAAAAGAGAAGCAAGCGATCTGTTACCTATTAAAAAAAACGTAAAAATGTAAATTCACGCAAGTAATCCCCGAAGAGGTAAGCAGAGGAGTGTAGTACACTCCCACATTTCAATTACGTTTCAGTCCCATGGAATAGATGGTGAGCCTATTGCCATACACTGGGCACACATCCAGTCTCCGAGTCACTACTAGAAATTCTAAATCAGAAAAATCCAATAGTACCCGACCCGGGATTTGAACCCAGGACCTCCCGATCGGTAGTCACGCTTGCAACCAGTCGACCAACGAGGCACTACACTTATCTGTCTACCCCTTCGGGGATTACACGCGTGATGAGAAGAAGTCATGGCTTTTTTCAACTAATCTCACGTACAAATATCCCGGACGGGTTACTCCCCAAAAAACGAGAACATACGTTCGCGGTTTCATGTTTTATCAAATGATTAATAAATATAATTGCATCCGATATACAATGCTCGGGTCGATGCTGCATTCACTGGATTATTAAAGGCTCGTCCAGACTGAACATGGGGTAACAACTACAGGTGCAATCATACGTTTAACGTTACGTAACGTTCGCCGCCACCACGAACCCCCGCCTGCGGACGGCGACAAGTCGCGTGCTAACTCCACATTCATAACAAACATCGGCAAACACGAAGGTACCATTGTCAATAGAACTTTCACAGGAATACAATCGTTACATATTCAATTCCATAATTATTCAATGACACCGTGTGCCACTCAGGTGTTCGCTACAATGTAAGTGAGCTTTTTAAACGTATCCTTTGGTCTGGTGTATTTCAGTACTGTGTTTGTATGCTCGTTATTTTAAAGTAACTTCACGCCTGTAATCCCCGAAGAGGTAGGCAGAGGAATGCAGACCACTCCCACGTTTTACCGATTACGTTTACGTCCCACTATGGAATAGGTGGAGAGCCTATTGCCATGCATGGGACACATATCCAGACTCCGAACTACTACTAGAAAATCTAAATTAGAAAATTTTGTAGTGTTCGACCCAAGAATCGAACTCGGGACCTCCCGATCGGCAGTCGCACTTGCAACCAACATGACCAACGAGGCAGGCTGGTTATTTTTTCAATATAATTCTTGAATCCGTAACTGACATGTGATATGTGAAAACATATATTTGTATCGATATGATAAAATTCTCATAAGAATAGAGAACTGAGATAACAAAGGTAAGTAGACTCGTTGCAGATGCACATTGAAGAAAAGTGGCGTTGTGGGGATCGCTTCCGGGTGCTTTCTCGCGACGCACCACTCATACCCGTCTGGTTTCATTTAAAATATTTCCTTGCCTGTTTGTTTACACCTTACATCGCGTTGCGCTGGTACCAACTCGCACTATCCCATAAAATACCATTTATATAATTTATGCGATATTCACAATCCGTAAGTCTTCCTGGACGTGTCGTACGTTTTCCATACGACGTACAGTTGTGTAGGCTTCGCTAAGATCAAAGAGAAACTTATTAATCATGTTTATTTTTTATATGTATACTGACATTCACTTTATGTGTATATACAAATATTAAAAGATAAAAAGTTTAAAATATAATAATATACAGAAATAAAAAATAATCTATAAACTTGACTCGGGTAACTATCATAGCAATAAACGTATTCATGATCGCGTAAGTGTCTCTTTCACTGATTTATTTCTTACATTATTGGTATAGTTTCAAACATGATAGCCTCTTTGTAATGGTTTGATTTGTATTTGAAAAAATCATCAAATAATTCGTTTACTTTAGCAACTACAAACAGCTAATTTAAGAACCATATGAATTAATGTTTATCCTCCAGACTAAAACAAACATTCAGAAGACAGTTACAAGAAGCATTTTCATAAGTACTACACTTAAGCTGTCACCGGCATTTCAAATTAAATGTGTACGGGCAGGAGGACCAATTTTACTACAATGAAACACCCCTGACTGCTCCTAAATGGTTGTTCAGTAAACAATAGTTAGTCATAAAAGACATGCGTCATTTGCAATACAAATAAACGGGAAGCAAGTTATTATGCACAAATAAATAAGTAAAATAAATGTACATAGAAAATATTAGAAGATTAATAATATATAATATCAGAAGAATGTGTGTATGAAGAGAAGAAAATAGCAGCACGTCAGGTCTCCAATGATGGAGGTACTTGACACCCGGTATTCCCTAATTAGCCTGTGAGGCAACTGAGGATACGATATGATAATACACATAACAAGTTTAATCGAATGTTCTAGACAGAAATCTCTTGATGTCCGTTTCGTTGGATATAGGATATTTAATCGTAATTGGGTATGACAGGAGTTGGCAGACTTGTCAGTCTAAAATTATATGTAACATGCACAGCTTGTGTAAATTAATTAGTACTTGAAATTCAATTACTAATTTCTGTTGATACACGCCATTAGCCTTCATCGTCGTCTATACAAAAAAATATTGTTGGAGTGTCTGATTTTCATAGTAAAATAACCGCCTTTTACTAAATGCACATGTAATACACAGTATATATACCAAATTAACATTTTTTACTATTTTTGTCTGTCTGTCTGCTTGTTTCGGCTAATCTCTGAAATGGCTGGACCGATATTGCTGAGACTTTCACTGGTAGACAGCTGATGTTATGAGTTGCACCTTAGGCAATTTTTATTTCAGAAAAAGTTTCAGGGTTCTCTACAAAATAACAAAATCCCGTAGAATGTAAAATTCATGCGAACGAAGTCGTGGGCACGGCTAGTTATGGCTTAAATTAAATATTGAATTTTACTCGTTTTTCAAAACGTTCCTCTAATAAACTTTGTTATAAAATAATTTGATTAAATCTGACATTTTAATTTTCCATTTAGCAAATTCAAATGATCAATTACTTTCACTACACTGCATCATCACCACAGTAGCTGCCACTGTTTAAATTAAGTGGTAGATTATCGTTTGGCCATGATCTCTCCTGATTGAAAGCGCATATGCGTGCTAGCCTGGGAACAACCTCCGCAGCCTTCCTTTGGAGAATCCTAGGCTATACGAGTCTACTCCGTCCGGAAACGATTCTGGTTAACGACATGATACACGACGTCCCTGTTCAATTCCTTAGCCGTCTGAATAAGGAACGTGGAACCAAACCATACGACAAATTATAGTATATCCCTTTCTGTTTTGAATCTGCTGATACCTGCGACTCCTTTGCGCGGCTTAAAATAAATAAATGAATATATCATTTATTTATATATATACTTTGATGGTTATTATCGCGACGTAGTTCCATTCGTTATAAAAACATTGTGTCTTTGTAGCTGCATTATTTTTGTACATACAGCTTTGTAAAATATATTAGGAGTAAAGGACAAGATGGAAGGATGTCATTTGACCACATTTATCCAGTGGTCCTAGTTATGATGGATGATTTTTTAATCAGGTATTAATAATGATTAATAGATGGCGCTCATTAGAAGTGACCTATTGCCGGCAAGATCTGAGATAGGCTGATGATGATGATAAATGTTTAACAATCATTTTGAAAATTTTGAGCAATATAAAAAAAAAATCCGTTACGAATAATTTTAAGCAGACTACAGTATACAACTGTAATAAGCCTAGAAGCTCAGTAGTCTCAAGCAAGCAGTTTTCAGTATACGAGTACAACTGTAATAACCCTACAAGCTCATCGTGTTCTTGTAACAGAGTTTTAGTAAACAGCTACTAACTAATGGCCGCGGGCTTGCCGAGATAAATAAATGAATATTTGCTGCGCTTGCCTATTCCACGTATTCGTGTTTAAAGGTTCCTTTATTAGCTATTTTCCATAGCTTATGAATTCACTAAATAACATGATTCCCAAAAGCTTTGCTAATGTTATTCGAGTTGTGCCATTCCTTTAGTTTCGAAAATTATATTAATGTCTTTAAGTTCTTAAGATTACACAGAACGGCTAAAAAATATGTTGTACGAAAGTAAAGTGCGAAATTTTCAATATAAACAGGGATTAAGCAGACAATTTATGGTTATTGTGACGAAATCACATCCAGTGGAAATAATTGTGTTATAGATAGAATATATCTCGGGAAATTCTTTTCGGCCTATTCACATCCAAGTCTTAGACAAATAATTATAAGTTGGTATGCAAACAAACAGCCCAGTTGCCTGTGCTTCACATGTGAAGTACCCCGCGGCATATCGGCGTGCTTGAAGCGGTCCCGGTCTACGAGCCTCAAGCGTTTTGCGCCTGTGTTCAACATTTAAAAGAACCTATTATCAGCATTTCCGGATTTCAGAAACTTATATATTCCGTGGCATCAAAGGAGGTTAGTACTAGAATTGTAGGTTCTGGTTTGGTTAACTGTAGTGACTTTTGTATGTAAGTACGTATTATTAGTTTAAATAAGGTAAATTCAAAAAAAAGGAATAGCCAATAAACGTACACGTCATAAGTAACTAGACGAATTCAAGATTTTCGTGGAGGTGCGAAAACTTTTGCAATGAAATCTTTGTTTTAAAATTCATTAATGCGCGGTAGTTCACATCCTTGGAAAATTTTATTTTTTTAGTTTTTATAGCAAAAACATCTTTTCCCCTGTAGGTATATAGTTTCTTCTGTACCTAATACTTTCTTGTGTAACATCTCTCTCTGTTTAATCCAAGATTTAAACCAACAAGAGAAGAAACGGAACATTGGTATAGTCTTCTGCAAAAAAAATGTTTAACCGTCTCACCATATATGTATACATAAATGTAGGTTTAATCTTTCCCCTCTGCTGTACGTAATCTGGAAAGAGTTCCGGAAAGTTCTGGAACGATCTTCGGAGGTATATCGTCCTCTATTTGTGTGTAAAGTGTATATTTCCGCAAAACATTGCGCCATGGGTTAAGTACTGAGCAATGAACATACTAATTGTATTTGTGGTTATCGTTTTGTATTACTTGAGTTTTGGAGACACCTTTTAGAGTTGATTTATTGAACAGCTTATAAACTAACCATATATAAACTGGTATTACCATCGCCATAAAACCCTCGTTACAGTTTAGCTCTGCGCAACCTACAAGTATCCCATATAAGACCGTGCTAAGACCCCATTAGGTGTATTGTTAAAACCAGAGAATAAAACACAACAATACAAAACATAAGGAATCTTGTCAAAGTTATAAAAGAAAACAATACTTGCACAAATTAATCAAAAGTATATCAAAATAAATTAATAGATATTCTTTACAACAAGTAAATAATTAGGAATCACTTGCGTCAACTTTCGCCTCTGAAAACATTAACTAACTGATCGCTGTGGGCTGCAATTGGCAAAGTCGCGCCAAAAAATATGGTTATCTTAAATAATTCTTCTCAACAAGGTGACTGTGATGGGAAGAACACGAGGCGTCTCGACTCCCGGCGGGTTCTGAATGAGATCTGAGATAGTGCGAGTTATTAAGCTTACTGAAACATCTATACGAGTATTATATACATATATAATTCTCTGTTGAAAAAAGCTTAGCTTAAAAATCAGAGAGCAACCGAAATCGCTATAACTTTTTTACACCACGATTTGTATCAGTCATTAATAAAATGTCTTACAAAACAATTAAAGATGAGTTAGAAAAATGTAGAAATAGTCTTGATATTGTCTGTATGACAACATGAAGAATACAAGCAAAAAAGTATTAATTAGAAACGCATGCAGTTTTTCTTTATGTGAAGTGTATGAAATTAATAGACCGCAGCAAAAAATGGCTATTGCCATTCCTTCTATCTGTCGGCCAGCTACCTCAAACAGGACTGTGTGTGCAATTAGTTATTAATTACTAACTGTACTAGAAGTTAGTTACATATGTGTTGCTCTTGAGGACCTTGATGATCATATCACTAAATCCATTAAACCGGTGTTTAAATAAATGCAAAAATACATGTGTCTTGCTATTTTATGTATTTTGTATCAAAAACTAAACTACGCACTATCTTCCGATAAACTCTGTCTATCTTTCTCGAAATCTTCGAGACATTATTCGCTAACGTTTGAACGCAGGCAACGGCCGCGGGCACTAAGCCGCGGGCTTTTTGCGCTTCTGTGTATTGCTATAAATATGCCCGCTGGGCAACAAAACATGAAACCTTAGTAAACAAGAAAAACAAGGTTCTGGGTGACGCCGTGACGGAAACTCTATGATTTCAAACTTATCGTTAAACATAAAGCCCTCCGTCAACATTTCCACATCGGCCACGGGCTATAATGTAAATTGAAAATGAATTATTATGATGAGAATAAAATATGTATGTAGATGGTCAACGGCAAAACGCACGTATGAATTGTGGGCAAAGTTTTCAACTGCTCTGATGACGTACGGTGAAAATTTATGTTCTTCCTAAGACACGTTAAACAGGACGTTGTATATCAAAGTCGTAAAACCTTGTCTCTACGATGTGGTATTTTAAAAACTACTAATAGATGGGCTTAACGTATCAGGTAACCAATTATGGAGAATGGTCGAAACCTCCTCCGGTTGCATAAACAATTGCCCGATAGAAAAGGTAAGATCGTGAGTTAATTATAACTTGTCGCCATGACGATGAAGGGCAAAATTCCCAACATTCCCAAAGGAATTACATATCACCTTCAATATTTGTTTACCATCCCCGTAATAAGTACATCATTAAGTATTTTTTCATATTAATATACGTACTATATAATATTATATATTAAGAAGACACCTTGGAATTGGTACGGCAAAATACATTAAAGGATTTTTGTTGTTATTTAGATAAGGTTATATTCGTGTTTATACTGTAACTGGAAATTATGGGTCATTTGTATACTTATTCTTTACCAACTAAAACTTTATTGAACTAGCCGAATTTTCTAATACAATCAAAAAAAATCCAAGCAGACTAATTGTTTATTAATGTTGTTAAAATTGTCTTTAACATAACACAAGATCACGCCTGCTCTTCCCCAAAGGGATAGGTTATAGGACAGGTCCCACTCTTCACCTAATATTTTATATTTCCCATGGCATAAAATAATTGGAAATGGACTGAATTTACATATTAATATAAATTTTGTTTGTGTTATTTAAAAGTATCGACATTTTAAGCCAATGTAGTTGGTTTTCATCATCATCATCATTATCAGCCTACTCCCAATAGCACGCTCTGAGCTCGATCTTCAGCTCTTCGCATCCAACTACTGCCAGCCACTTTGCGTATATCGTCACTCCGCCCAGCTGCAGGGCGTCCTACACTACGTGTGCACGTCGCGGTCTCCACTCCAGAACACGTCTGCTCCAGCGGCTATCGGTTCTGTGACAGATGTGACCAGCCCACTACCACTTCAGCTTGCTAATTCTTTTTTCTTTCTTCAGACCCAATTATCATCCAGTATAGGCCAGTATTTATTCATATGCAATAGTAAGTCAATGTGTTTGTTTGTGAATTTTCTATTATAGAACGAGTAAGAAGTTACTCAAGTAGGAGGCATAGTTCCCTCTTACCAATCCCGTCGGTAACCGATACCTAAATACGTTTTAACAATGTGTACTTACATTTAAACAATGTTATATGAGTTATTAAAAGGTCTTTCCTATTTAATGTGTCTGATTAAGACTGCCTTTTACCTATACTTCTAACTATAATAATTATCCCTGTATTCTGTTACAAGTATAGCTGATCTAATTTTGTTCTGTCAATAACCTTCCAAGCTTTGATTTCTGTATATATCATGATGTTCTTACTGATAGAACAGTTTAATTCTTATTCTTCACAAGCCCTTTTACTCGTAGATTTACTACTACTTAGAATTACTATTTACTATTGAGAATTACTCTAAAAATATTTCGGCCTTATCCCAATTACACAATTTGTTCGATAACACGTAAAACATCGTTTAATAATAAGAAAGGTTTAACAGTAAAATAGCATAAATCAAAGGTAAAGAAGAAGAGCCAAGAAAGAGATACCTCGAAAGAATTACAAAGGACATCCATTTACATAAACACTTAAAATGACATACCTATCTTGTGGGTACAAGATTTTTTAAGTCGATGTGATTTGGCCGGTAATGGTTTTTATATTTTATTTTTAAAACTTCTATTTGATGTTGTGTTTTAACATCATCAATCAAAGTATTATATAAGTGTGCTCTTTCAATCATTATTTTACGTTTTCCCTACAAGATATCTATAATATTTTGTCGTGCAGCCGCAGCCCTGTGCCACTCGTCCATTACGCGTTCACCGCCGCGCTCGCATCTGCGTTAATTCAAAAGCATAATAATCGAACTCTATGCAGCACATTACACTAATTTGTCTATTAATAAACAACTTTGAAGCCCGAGGAGGTCAGTTATTTTTGGGGCAGGAGGATCTGGACGGCCAAAGGGCGCTACAACTAATAGCTGGTCCTAATTGATATGTAGGCGGCTTGGCTTCACTACTATTATTCCATTATTATGTAATGTAAGTTACCTCTGTATATTATCCTGAAGTTTCCGGGCAAAACCAAACTCTAACTGAAGAACTGTATCGCTAAGATACGTTTATTAATGACGATGTTTGTTTCTTAATAGTGAAAAAAATCCCAAACTATGCACATCTATAATTTATACACTCAGTATTCGTTTCTGCAACTCTTGAGGATAACTAAAAATGCTGGATGTCAAATAGATAGTAAACGAAATTGTACAAATGATAAAGTGTTTACTGATGTATTTCTACTTGTGGTGTAATGAAATAACTGGATGAACTCATTAAAATTTCAATTCAATTAAAAGCTGTTGTATCAAAAAGAACACCGATACAACGGTATATGCAAAACTAAATTACCAACGACATTTTGTTTACATTGTATGTATAACAACGTTAAAATGGACACGCTTTTTGCTATCAGCAAAATGAAGAACAAGTAACAAGACTAGAATTAAAAAAATAAAATAAAAAAGAATTAGCTTGAAAGCGCACGTCCGCTTGGGAGCGGCGAGGAATTACAATTTTGAAAATGGAAAATGCAAATGGCGGCCGGCGGGTCGCGGGCGCATTACGATATTAAACAGACTGCATAATAATTTCGGGCAGCGCTCGTAAATCGGCGGACCTCGCTAATGTACCGCATAAATTCTGGTCGGCGGACGAAGCGCCATGGGAATTCGAGTCTTGTACTGACATTTACAAATATTTACGTAAATTTTATATGTACTTGCACCGCGCCACATAATCAACACACGTTCGAAATTTAAAAAAAAAACTTCAAATTTTGTAAACAACTTGTAGTCACATACCTACTTTAAGTACGGAATGTAATCTACATTTCATTCATACGTACCATTATTATAATAGTTTAATCTTAATTCGTAGTTAAAATCACAAAGTATTTTATGAATGTGAGATTAGCTTTAGGGTACTATAAAGAAAATATAATTGTGGGTATTGAGAATATTACTGACTATAATTAAAACTCACGACCAAGCTTTCGAAATAACTAATAAATATTTATGTATATAATTGTTGGGCGCGTTTATATGCAGGTACTCATAATTGTCTAACTTCTGAACCATTCTAACCATTGAGGTGATTTGCATACAATATTCAAAATATTGATTATAAGTGTACCTAAAGGCTTAACTCGCGTGCTTTTCGGGATGGCACGAATAGTTACCACCGTACTAGTTAGTACTCGCGACCTCGCTGCAAACATTTTGAGCTCATGAGGAAGGACCTCGAACAGGAGCGAAACTAGTCAGGCCATCACGAAAAACGCACGTGAGTTAAGCTCTTACATTTATAATCATGTGTATAAATACTCACGAAACATTTAATGGTAAATTTCAAATTACTATTTGCTAGGAACGATAGTATGTAGTTAGGGATCCACATATATTTTCAATAAAAAAATTTGCCTCTCAAACTACTTTACTTTTCATAGCAAAAATACTGTTTTATTGCAAACGAAATTTTAGGCGTGAGCGAAGGCGTTGTGTATAACAAAAACGTCTGAGAAAATTTCAAGAACATCCATAATTCAGTTTTTTACTCCCGTCCAAGACAGCGGGCGAGTAACCACTAACGTGTAGGTAACAAAAATTAATTTCCTCGCATTATTTTAAAGCATTAATAAAAGTGTTAACCTCGAGCCTGTCTTACGAAAAAATGGTATTATTTTCAATTAATCTTTAAGGTAGCATGCAGTGAGAAGTTTGAAAAATGACCTTTGAAAGCACGTAATAATCAACTATAATATTGGAATAAATTACCCTTATCAATGTAATATAACCCATTAAAAAATGGTTTACAATAATGTACCGACGCCGAGGTATGTACTTCACATAATTATTACATTAATAGAGCGTGAACCCGCCGCGGAAACGTCGTTGCTATTCATTGCTCTACACGCAGTTTTTCTTTCACACATATTTATTGAAACAAACTTCATAGATGAACGTAAAAAAAAATTGTGAACAAACACCGACAAGCATGAGTACCGGTGATTTGTAATACTCACACATAACATTTTTATTTACAAACGTATGTATCCATATGTATACAATAATGTTGCCAGCGTTAAACCTACTTGTATCGCGAATTATTTTTAAAATAATTTGTGCATCTACCCAAAACGTGTCATGAATTTGCACATTTAATTATTTTTTTAAGTTCCTAACAATAATTTGTTATTATTACGAAAAATCTAAATAGAAATATACATAAATAACAAGCGGAGAGCATACACGTAGTATTCAGGGCTGTCAGTAGACGAGCGGATGAAATATGACGTTTAAAAGCGCGCGGAATGTTGTTAATGACAACGATGACGCCAGAGGGCGTTAGTCGCATAGCGCAAAATCCACTTATGGTGTTGTGCGTCCCGTTGATTTACAACCCTTCGTATAGCCACGGGCTGATCTATTTTAAGCGAGCAAACATTCAGACTGTAAACACGTCTACTAAAAATTTTATTGTAATGAATATCTTTAATTTTAAAATAGGTAATCTGTAACAATACTCCTTACAAATATACTAACCTGTTCATAATTGATACCTGTTCATACGCAAAACAGTTGGCAGTTGGGTTCGAAGCGCAGAAAATCGAGCTCAGTTGCGTGCTATTGAAGAGGCCTATCTCCAGCAGTGGACGATATCGAGTTGAGAATGATTTTTAAATTACTGCTCCAATAGGAAATTTTGGAAATAAGAGTTGAGGTCAACCCGGGCAGCATATGTATGAAACGATCGCCTGCAACGATGTTTAACAACTATTACCATACGATAACAATTAGAACCGACTACTTAACCTACTCTTTGAAACACTAAAACGTAGTCCTGTATGATATGAGTTTATTATCCATATGACTGATAGTTCGGAGTTATGTCTCCAAAAACAACTTGCATGTATGAAGAGAGTGATGAATGTAAAAGCACCAAGGCAATTCTGCAAGGCAATTCGGCAAGGCAAACTGTAAAGGTAGAGAAATTTGTGTCTCAATACTCTCTGCCTATCCTGCATCTAGCATGATAACAATAATCGTTAATATTATAATTATGTTAATTGATGTGGGTATTGATTTTTTCATAAAATTAACAAACTACTCACATGTAACATTATTCACTACAGCTTCACCTATAAAATGTTATAACAAATTTTGACGGCTCCCACTTGTCATTACTCACACGCTGTTACTTCTTAACTCTATATTTCAAATTCCATCTATACCTTTACATTTTGGGAACATCTAAAAGACTCCGAGCGACCTCACAGCAGCATATACCACACCATACGGTAACAGCCGCGGCCGGACACGTGTGCGAGCTTTTGCGACGAAAGCCACTTATTAGCGACCGCACTAATGGTAACCGATTTTGAGTGGTTTCAGTAGGGTCACCATGCGTCCCAAAATGTATGAATCGAAATTCTGTTTCTTTGTATTTGTAGGAATTATAAGAACCGTATTTCCAAATTGAACTACATATTTTAAAAAATTGACAATTTATAAAAGTGACAAGAGTAATAAAATGAATAAAAAATACTTTATATTTTCATAAAATTCACCATGTACAATACAAGCTCGGTGTCTATGCTCTCCGATAAACTCATAAATTTTGTTACCGCGGCGTCTCACACTCTCCGAACTAGATGGCGCTACTAGTTGTCACCATGTGTCTGTAACAAAACGCCCGCCATAAATAACGGGCAATAAATAAACGGCTAAAAATATGCCATAAATAACAGCCGCTCGCGTCATATGAACAAATTGCGATCAGATTGCACCAGTCTAATTTGTTACCGGTATGGAAATAACGGTCGCTCTACCGAATACACTAACGTCTACTTAGCTGAGACCAATATAGCTACTTAGGTATATATAGAGTTAGTTAATTCAATGTTTACCGAATAAAATATTAGAGAAACTCAAGTATCGAGATCATTAGTTTGATATTCAGCGAGTAATATAGTGGAAATATACAGAATAATACTTCGCCTATAATAATACTTTGACGATGTTTTCATTGGACGGCTGATGAGTTGTACTATAGTTTAAATAGTAAGGTAAACTAGCATACCAAGAGCTATTGATTCAATAGCTAATCATCCTGAGAATTGTTTGATAAACAAAGGGTTGAAGTTCTACAAACATTTGTATAATGTGTACGAATTTGTTATCTAGATGTAAAACTATCTACCATTTAAGTATGTGGTAGTAGAAGGTTAAACATGGTAGTTCCAGTCGGCTAACAAGTTCTATTCAATTTGGAATCAGATCAGCATAATATTCTAAGACCTGGGTTTAGATTTTTCTTAATCGGCACAACTCAACCCGGACCAAGACCTTTGGAATCTAACAGTCTTAGTATTAAAAAGTAAAATATAAAGAAAAATATACTGGCCCTTTAGCTCTTGGTTGACTTTATTGCTACTTCCAACCACAGGGTAAC
>DWFT01000127.1:0-14460 GCA_018246795.1 Microceris patrobas patrobas
GTACTCGACCCAGGATTTGAACCCAGGATCTCCCGACCGGCAGTCACGCTTGCAACCACTCGACCAACAAGGCTGTCTATGAAATGAGAAAATATTTTATATTCAAGTCATAAAGCAGGTGAGCTTAGTCAATCTCTTCAAAGTTTGTACTGAGAGTTTGCATGACAAAATAGGATTTTAGACTTTGTGGTTTGACGACAGTTTAGGTGTAAGTTGGGGAAACTTGATGAGAATATCAAGTTTTGTATCCGACGGGTCCCCATATAAGTGTATAAATATGCTAATATATTGATCCAGCTGGGAGAATCATGCGCGTGATGGAACGTAGCGGAAGCTACGAGAACGACCAAATAAAACTTTAGGTATTACAAAATGTGAAGTAAATTTAAATGAAAGTAATTTAAAATAAAAAAAACAATTGAAAATAATAAGGAAAAAACAATGTTAGTTTTGCTGTAAGTCTTGTTAGTCTCGTAAGTGATCTGGCGTGTTGGTATAATAATAATAATGGTCCTCCTGTGATGATTTCGACTTCAAATTGTGGATAAAACATTTTGAGAAAACATACGTGCCACAAGTCTGAGTTTTCATTATATGTACATCTAATTTTGTCACTGTAATTGCCGATATCGGGCTTATTTGATTATATGCAATTTTTTTTTCGAAACATCTTCACATAATCACCATAATCGAACCTGTTATCATTATACCGTTGGTTCTGCATGTACTGCCACAATGAAAACGGTCTGGTTAGGTGCCAACGTACAACCCTCAGGCAGTCACAGCATATAAATAAATATTTTCATTTATTGCAAGAATTTGAGAGCTGTTCCAAAATCTTGATTTGTCACAATGGTCTTAGTTTCCATTGATACGATTGGTAACAAGTATAATTACGGAATTCCAACGTTTCAGGAATTCCTCTGTAACATTACCTGCATGACCGATCCTATAAGGTTACTTTAGGGAGCTTATTATGTTGTAACTTGAGAGTTTGATCATAGGTGAGATCGAGAAATACGTCCAGGAAGTTACATTCAGTTGTAGTTAGCTGATGGCTTTTATCCGACTGACTTTATAGTTCATTCCATTCGTGCTTTATATGCGATAATTGTTAGCGAATTATTTGATAAATACTAATTATAATACATATAAAACACACACAGCATTTGTACACACACATATGAGTATTAAATAAATACTAAATGGAGTATCATACATATATACACATAATCGTATGTGTGTATATATTTAAGAAAAAATCTTTTTAAATGCTTAGGTTAGCTCTTTAACAAGACGTCAAAATGCACGCTTTGCTTCTCCTTAGCAGTATTGCGCTGTAATAAGGTTTCGGTAGTCTTTAAAATATTTATCAATTAAAACAAATGATAAGGTTAAAATTGTAATTCTCTGGTTATTTCTGTTATTAAGCAACTCTTCATGTAGATTTGATGAATGTTTTATTACATGCAATATGCGTACTTTCCAACAGCTTAAATTCTCAGTGATTGTGTAGTGGCCATAAGGAATACTTAAAGTGAATTATACCAAAACTTCACAGAACTACGCGTGTGGGGCCGCCCAGAATTCCTTCAGGCGTTGGAAGGAGTGAATGAGAAATTGTCGAGAGTTTTCGAGGAGATCGCCACTTTCTGGCGAGTTCCTCTCCCGCTGCGCAGATTGGACATAGTTGCTCTTCCTAACTACCAGGGTGTAAAGCCCGCTGACAACTGGGGGCTGATCGTTTTTAAGTAAGTCTTTTGATCGAAATCTAACAATATCAGAATAACTAGGAATACGGATTTCACTGTAGAGTTCGGGAAGCAAGGGGAATAAACTGACCATGCTTTCATCATTACTTTGGTCATGAAGCCATTTTATGCTGAATATTTTTTAGGGAAAGTGATCTCAGCAGTCGTGGTTATCTTCAACTGGCCCAGGAACTATCATACCAATGGTTGGGAGCTTTGACCACACCCGCTTGGTGGTCAGATGCCCATCTGAACGAGGCCCTTATTGGATACTTAGCCGCAGAAATTGCATTTAAGGTACATTCTCTTGCTTATTTGTGCCATTTTGTATATCTCATTCCATGTAGAATCCATGCTTTGCCGGCAAGGTCAGTCAAGAGTTCTGCAACAACGGAACATCCAGTCACCTAGTATACGGTTGATCATAGACGTAAAGCGTTTCTTACGGGTTTCACGAATATTAAAATGAAAGAATATACTCTACCTAGGTGAACATAATGCATGGGTTAAAATGAACACAACGTTAATAAACAGTAGGACGGACAACATGTACGTAAAAAAGAAAAATAAAAGGCTATTACTTGAATTGATTGGACTAAAATGAAAAATGATTATCTTATACATATTCGTATATAACGAATAGCTAACAAATATATTTCCAGTCGGCTGGAAATAAATGTTCGTCATATTCTGTTTAACTAATTCCATTGAACATTCTTCTTGAATATTAATACAAACTTCTTCTTCCACAAACCGTCAATGCAAGAAAATTCCATAAAGTTTACAAAGTTTCGCATTCATTAACTAAGCGATGCATAATTCTGAAATGTATATTAGTAACTTTAACTTGCTAAGCTTCTGTTGTGGTTTCTTTGAGATACTTTTGTAATTTGTTGGAACATTTTGCATTTAAGGTACATATTTGTTTATATTTTATTTCTACACTTCAAGCATTGAATTTTTTTATAAAGTTAGCACCTAGCTTTATATAAAAAATTAGTGATTAATAGATGGGTAAGCCCAATGTGGTCACGCCACGGTTACTTATGGTTAATTCCAGTAAATTTTTGAACAGACTGTATTTGTGGTCTACTTGTATGTAGTTGGCAGAGATACGGATACACCAAGTCGACCAACTTGAACAATGTAAGGGTACTTTGTTTTAAAGACACATTAAATATCTCATATGAAATTTGTATTTTTCACGAGATGTTCCACCCTGTATAGACTGCAATGACAAAAGACAAAAATCCAATGATATAAATGTAAAATAATCTATGCGTTAATGGAAGTTACAGAAAAATATTATATAGAATTATATTGTACCTTTCATCAGATAAATAACGGTTCGGAAATGGAGGGCAAATGGCCGATGACGGTATTATATTCGCTATACTACGAGTTCAGTAAGCGATACCCGCATTCCCGTATTACTGGCATGAAGCAGGAGACCGCTTGCACCAAGATCGAGCTGCTTTTCCGCATGTTCAACTACACTCTAGGAGGAGACACCTTCAAGAAGGGGTTGAGGATGTTCATCGAGTCCAAGTAGGTATATCTAAGTTGGGCGTCTTTGGGAATATATGAATGTTGGGACGGTATGTTCGTGTGGGAGGACTAAACTAGACAAGAACATTATTGAGAAATCGGAAATGCAAATTATCGAATTGTCTACATTTCCTTTCATTAGCAACTCAAGATGACTTGTTAAAACGCGAGAAAATGTTACTACTCAAATTTCTTCACTAGAAACCTCTCAACGTGCAAATTTTCGTACTCGTACATCAAAAATTAGAAGCGTGCTAAAGCGTCTTCTACGTATTAATATGACTATTGCGACTTTGCTACAATCTACATCTAACAGCGAGATGTAAGTAATGGTGGCAAATCGCGATAAATTGTTGGAGGAACTTATCTCGAAGGCCGTTAAAGTTCCTTGCTGCTCGCTTTATGCGCTTGAATAAATTTGCTTATAAATCGTTCTTATTTGCTACATAGCTACTCATAAGTAGCAGATAAGATTTTAAAGTTTTGTTAATAGTGATTTATATTCTATAACTTGATTTGTTTGCGGTTTAGATGGCTGATACATTATTTTCACATCAGCATCATCATCAGTATCAGAATTTCCGTTGGTACTTATTTATGATGCTCATTTTATCAATACTGTTCAATTCATAAAGTTCTTTGGGGTTTAAGGAGAGAACCTTTGACTGCTGGTTTGAATGATAGTAATCAACCGGTTCAGTTCAATCACCAGTTACAGTAACCGATGTGTACTATATTTAAGATTGAACACCAAATCAGCTCATGATATCTCTGTCACTCAGGTCATAAGTGTTGTAAAATTTAACAGGACCTTTTATTGTATCTTTGAGACATAGACGTAGAAAATTCGAAAGTAATTCAAATGTAGAAGTGGTAAATACACAAATGCTTTAATAAGCTATTTCCTGAATATCTAATATCTATGGTATACGAAGATAATGTCTGGTATTTTAACCATACAATTATTAGAATTAGAATATCACCATTTCTCTTTGCAGAAAGTTCAAGACTTTCACGGGAGATGATATCTGGTCAGCTCTAAATACAGCTGCAATATCCGATGGCAAGATCCCTAAGGAAGTGGACGTGAAAACCGTCGCCACCAGCTGGATTGATAAGGACCGTCTTCCGCTTATAAGCGTTAAGAGGAAACATGAGAGCAATGCCGCTGTTTTGTCACAGGTAACTCAAAAGCTTTTGCAAGTGTTGCGTTCTGCGAATCGAAATATATTTGATTTTGATCATCGTTATTCATATAATTTTAGTTTTTAAGAAGTCAGAAGGTTCCCTATATACTACATTTTATGGGCAGTGTAAGTTTAATTGTTGTGATTAGTGTCAGTTTATCATTTGTATATTTTAATATTTTATAACAGAAAGTGTATCTCCGCGAACGCCCTCATGACGTTCCCGATGCTGCTCGTATGTCTTGGTGGGCACCCATCGTCGTAGCTCGGAGCGACAAACTGGACTTCAGCCACGTTGCACCAGTCGCTTGGATGAAGGAGAAAGAGCTGAAGATAGTCGACATGCCTGGAAAAGACAGTTTCATCATTGTTAATCCTGAGGAGATCGGTAAGCCACTTTGTTTCAGCAAAGGTAGAACTAAAATAATTGTAGCAAGAAACAGTAAGTATGACACTAATATGTCATATTCTTTCTAGCTCCATTCCCAGTGAACTACGAAGAGGAGAACTGGAATCTTCTATCTGCTTATCTCCAAAGTGACAAGCGGTTGCTCATCCCGGAGCTAACCAGAGCTAAACTCTTGCACGATGCATGGAATCTCGCGTATGCAGGAGAGTTGTCTTTTGCGACTGCGTTCAACATGACGTTATTTTTAAGGCAAGAGAGACATCATCTGGTGTGGGATCCAGTGTTCACCATGATTGATCACATCGGAAGACACATCTGTCAGTGCATCCACGAGAAATTCCAGGTAAGGAATTTCGTAAGAGGTTTTGGAGATAAAGTCATTGTTACGATTATTATTATAAATTAAGTTGCAGGCATGAATAAACAATATAGTTTCTATATAATAATAAGTTACATGGGATAAAACATACGATTGCATGACTATGTGTGTTTATATTGAAATGTTTGATAGAAGTGCCTACGTCGAATGTTACGCACTATGGTTTACGACATCCGCAGTACAGATCACGTGTACTAAAAGTTCCATCAAAGGTATATAACACTGGCATTGCGTATAAGACAATAAGCGAATATTATACATACGAGTACATAGACAGATGTGATTGGTTTAAAACTAAATAGTTGTTTCAACATCTTGAGACATGTACGGAGATCAAATTATCTAAGCATTTTCTATCCATGATTAAAAACATTAATATAGTCAATATCCTTTGACTCGACTTTCATGTGTACGCTGAATTAATTGAATTAATTTGCTTTAAACCGGTCGGTACAAGCGCACTAATTGGTTTATGTGGGAAACTTTCCAGGTTATTTCAAAGCACTTCTTTTGCAGTATCATTTTATATTTACCTTACAGATATATATGTTTTTTTTATTATATTATATGTGGCTCTGAATAATCAAAATCACACACACACACACACACACACACACACACAGACACACACACACCCGTATATATATATATATATATACATTTGTACATACATATGCGTACATAGGTAGATCCACACACTCTATCCCATATACGAGTACACAAATACGCACACACCACAGACAATAAGGGCAGTTGGCAAAGACGTAAATTCTAACATTGTAATCGATTTAATATCCTGAATAATACAGATAGAGTTATTAACGACCATGTATATTTCGTAGTATAGATTGGAGCAGTTTGTACGAAACAATCTAACTTCGGCACCCGGAGTGCTTAATGATATATTAGCCGGGCTCGCGATTGTTCCACGGTTTGTATAATGTACAGGGAATGTTCTCGAAATTGCTTTTTGGAATTAACATTATGAAAAGTGATTTTTCGGTTGACTGCAACCTGATCGATTTTTATAGCTGGGCCCGGGTCCCTTCCAGCGTGTGAAGTTGGCACGGAAAGACATTTTCTATATTTTTAAATGGCATTATGTGTATGTTTAAATACTGTATAGCAAAAATGTGATTAACAATGTTTGATGTGTTTTTTTATGGTGACATGTCACTAACGACCTTTAGTTGGATACTGATGTTCTGCGTTTTTATCCATCTTATACCTATCTACCAGCGTGTCGCGCTTTCGGTTTATTGAGTATAGGCAGAATGGAAATGATATTGCTTATAGCTTAGAACTATTAATGATTTCTCAGATTGCAGTATTTATTCAGGTTCTAACATTGCATTTAACAGGTTCTAAGATTGAATCTAATTGTTCGTGAGCTTTAAATAGGTGAATTAACATTCTGATATGTGTAATCGAAGTGAAAATATACCAATAGGCAATAATATTATCCATTTAGGCGTACGTCAGAATCCTTTTAAGTCCACTGTACGAGGAACTCATGACGAATATTAGAGAGGACGAAGAGAACTGGCGAAAGAACCTCCGTGGGCTGACGAAGACCTTCCTCTGTCAAGCGGGCTACAAGCCCTGCATCCAAGAAGCTCAGGAACAGTATAGTAAATGGATGCAAGCTCCTAACCCTGATGAAGGGAATCCGTGAGTAAATCAATATCTTCTTATTTTGTATATATAATTTCTTTTGGTTATCCTATTGTGATTTATGGTCTGATCATTTATTTCGTTGTCGATCAAAGCTAATAAAATAGGCAGTATCTTTAAGTAACAAAATGACATTTTCTACTGAGTCCTACAGCCTTAAAAAATAAATATTTTAAACAACCATTCATCGATCCAGTCTTTACAAATCCCTTGTTAGACACGGGTCTTCGCCAACCGGCGCCACTCCACCCGAACCAGTAAAAAACTATTAAAGCATATAGTCTTACAATTAAAACTTGACGCAGTCAATTAACGGCGCTGCGTTGTTCGTCGTTTTAAAATTCACATCTTTCATTTTTAGACACGCTCTCTTGACGAAGTCACAGAAAAGCGTTCTTAGTAACATTTTTCTGAAAGCGAGCGTTCGTGTGTTTTCGACGTCGTTTGTCGTATTAATTGAATTAACGTTGCCTAGAAGTGTACAGTCGACAAAAGTGTACAGTGAGCAGTAGTGTAAAGAACTCGGCGGCGGGTAAGAGCCGAGACAGCTGGTCTCGTCAGCTTTTGTGTATTTTGGGGCGCGGATGTGAAATAATTTTCCGCTGAAACCGCTTAGCCACACGAAAATGGCTTTAGGATTCGACGGAGAATTTAAATGCTTTGTGGGTAGTATGAATTCATTGTGTTAACATTTATTAATTTTAAATGATTGTAGCATTATAATATTAAATTACGTTAATGAAACGTAGATATGTAATTTTAATGTGTAAAGTTGGGATTACCTGAAATGTTAAACTCAACAAAGTATTGCGATGCACTTAATATGGGCAAGTACACATGATGATTGCAGCAGTGAGAAATAATAAATTGTATTACTAGTGCCTAAGTTAAGTAAAAAATCTTTTTAAAGTATGCGTCGTTAAAGAATAAAAATATCTTGAGAAACGTACTATAATATTTGGAAACAATTGTGCGATACAAGTCAATGAAAGCAAAAATGAAAGATCGGTTGACTGGAATTGAAAGACGTAACGTTTGCACTTATATCTAATATAGGTTGTGAACAGAGAACTCAACATATTAAATAACATCATTACAACATAACATATAAAAAAATATAATAACAATAATAATTTCCATGGATAATAATTAATAAACGGTGGCTAATTTCAAAAGTAGCTTATTTAGCGCTTAAAGAATTATATAGCGTGAGATTTTAATTAATTTAGCGCTGAGATCTCTGTAATAAATAACGTTTTTCGCGTTCGTCGTCAGCTGTATGCCGTCTAGTGATTCAGTCAAGTTCTTAAGTTAGTTACTGTATTTAATTGAGTTACCAATTAGAGTTTGCGACTAAGTACAATAAATATTAGTTTTATAAAATATATATGTATGTTTAAATGAATATTGTTTTAAATAAAGAGAGCAGCAATGGATCAGGTAACGAACGAGAATACGTGACCGCTGCTGCCTAGTCTCAAGTAATCTCGAACAGGACTGTAAAAATAGGACTTCCAATGTTATTTAGTCCAGCTACTAGTAGTTGTTGATATGTTGATATTACACTTTAAATTAATATTTCGCGAATACTTTTAAATATACAAATTTAAGTTCAAAGAGCTGTATTTAATATGAAGTATACATATACACTCTTAGTAGCATTATACGTTAATCCAGTTATAAATCGCAACTTCAGTTGGCCACGGGCTATCATAGATCGAGAGACATATTACCAGCTCTTTTTTACTATTAAATGTTTCGTGTGTATTTATACACATGATTGTAAATGTAACGGCTTAACACGCGGTCGTGGTCGCGGCAGAGGCCGTCTAAGCCGCGACCTCGCTGCAAACGGTGGGAGCTCATGAGGAAGGACCTCGTACAGGCTCGAAACTAGTCAAGAAACTAGTCAAGTGAGTAATCATTCCTAGTTCTCTTTTAAATAAGAAAATATATGTCGTATGTTCCAGCGTGGTATTAGTCTGACAATGGTAGCTTTCAGCTCATAATATTACGAGGTCGTAAGAACTTTGCGGATCTCGACTACGAAGACCATGAAGCGCAAAGATTAAATTCATTTTCCGTCGAGATATCTTTTACAAAAGATTGCGTTCGCGAACTGTGATTAAATGAAACCCTGTAACAAATGAAGTTCCTTCGTTATAATCGTGCTAATTATATTATATGTTATTTTTAATGCGAATGTGCTAGTTGTATGTGGATTATCTGTACTATTACATTTTTCTACGTGGTCTAGAATTGTATTATCTTCTGTGTGAAGAGACTCAATGAACTTATCTTCTCGTTCTCCGTAAATGTAGTGAAGGTATACACAATTAGTCCCTGCTGCCTGTACGTTTGTTTTTTTTCTAAATTTTCTATTTGAGTTATCACATTGTTGACGGAAATAGGTGAAAGTGTGGTTCTTATCTTACCATGAGTACCTTGGAGGATATTTAGGAACAGTAGCATTCCACCCGAATGCATTGGATTGGATTGCACACATTAAAAAATAATAAAATTGCACTGGAGTGCATTGAATTAGATTGCATTCACTGTTTCCTATAAGACATTTTGCATAAATGTTTGCCAATCTTCTAAAATAAATAACTCAATAACGCTATTTCACAGGATATCCAACCAATACATCTGTCCAGTTTTCAAATGGGGGTCCAAAAAGGAATGGGAATTTGGTCTCCAGAGGGTCATCAATTTCCCACCATCGAGGAAGCAAAGTGAGAGGACTTACTTACTGAAGACGCTGGCCGGATGTCCCGTTGACGAGTACAAAATCAACCGTCTGCTGAACATCACCGTTCTGGAAGGCAACGGGAACTTCACTGAGACCGACATATTCCTCATATTCAGTATGCTCACTGGTGGTCCCCAGGGCTACACCACGCTCTTCCATTTCTTGAGCAACAATTGGGATGTTTTAAAAGAGAAGTGAGAATATTAGAGTTTTTTGAGTTTACATAAATACATTTTGTTTTCCACAAGGTTCCCATGGTTTCCGTATATTTTTTGGTTCAAAATTCAAAAGTAATTTATTCAAAATAGGTTCAAAAAACACTTTTTGTACGTCAAAATGATGCTACCACTGGTTGATTCGTACCATCGTAATTAAAAACAATTGTCCTGGTTTTAAAAAAAGTAAGGTCATTTTTATAGTTTAGAATTTAAAAGGAGTAAACGTATAAGTTAGATAAGACATTTATATAAAAGTCTATATTTCTTCGGCCTGTTTCAATTTATGGAGATTTTATTAAAAAATCAGGAAGTTGTTCATTTTTAAATTCTTTTTTACTGGATTGTATACGAAATTCCTTTTAAATATTGTCCAGTGTAAAAAATATTCTAGTTAGAAATATATACGTTGTAACAAACGTGTCCACATCCTTTTTCGCTGCCAAGAATTCATTTAATCTTTGACGTTAGTTTTATTTCTTGTTATAAAATATTTTATTTCCAGATTTGGAAGCAAAACGAACCTCTGGGACAATCTTATAACCTCGGCCACCTCCCAGTTCACAACTCAAGCCGGTCTAGACCTGGTCTCCAACCTGTACGTGGCTCATCAAGGGGAATTCGCTTCCGCTGAACACATAATCGAGAAATCCATGAGGAACATTCGAGAAGAAGCGAAATGGTCCGCCGAGAACCTGCCCGTGATCGAGAAGTGGCTGGACCAGTACCTCGCCGGTTCTGAGGTGAAGGATGACCAGTACGTTAGAAACTAAATTTATATAAATTTACAATCCTCATCGATCCTTTTATTAAATTGTATTTAAGTATTATAAGTTTTATATTTTATCGATAGCTTGCATTGTAGTATTTACAGCCAATTTCATATTATTTAAGGATATTTACGGATAAGGATCAATGTACGGACAATATATATGTAAATGAAATAAGAATTTATTTAAGAGCTGATAAGTTATATATTTAAATGAAGCAAGATGTTATTAAGGACCTATTTTAGTGACATTAACAATGTCCAGATAATTAGTTTGTTTGTTTCATTGCGTTATCTACTCGTATGACAAATAACTAAGAATTGCCATTAAATTCAAATCGATATTATTTTAAATCGATATTAAAAATGGAGTGCTCTAGAAGCTTTGAGTGTTACTAGTTTGTATGTAAGTAAGCTATGTACTGATATATAAAGAGTGCAAATAATAAGTGAAAAGTGTTTATTTCATTTCAGGTTACAATTTGTCTTATATAAATTGACAAAAAAACGACAACGTTTATAAGCTTTCAAAATACACGTCTCTTTGTACAGAAAATAATGGTAGATATTAAAATATAATAATGACAATACGAGAGTAATTTCGACACGGAAATTTTAATAACATTTTAATAGAAACTCTCAATTAGCGTATCGTCTCAGTTAATATAATTTTATAAGCGGTTGCATTATAATAATTGTGCAGTCGTATCGAGATGTCAAGAGTTTTTCGTATCTAATAACAGATGGCGCTAGTTGAATCGCTCTGTAAAGGATTCTTATTTTCGTACTCGCTTGCGATCTTTTCAGTTGGGCATAAATTTATTTGCGAATAAATGAAATAAAAATCGGAATTTTACATTTCATATACAAATGTGAATTTCATATTCTGCTCTTCGTACAACTTGGAAGATGCTATGATAACAGACTTATAGAGGGGGCTCACTTAATGGTCCTTCAAATGTGATAATCATATGTATACCTACACAATATTCTGAAAGTTACTAAACTATGACTCCATTGCTGCACAGTAAGGGTGTAAAACCAAACGGGACGCCAAACGTTGTAAGAAAAACGTAACATCATGCCTGTAATCCTCGAACAGGCAGACAGAGGAGTACAATACACTCCCACGTTTTTCCAGTCACGTTTACGCCTCAACATGGTATAGGTGGGGAGTCGATCACCTTAAGTAAGTGTTGTTCATAACCTAGTATGAGTAGTATTGTAGGTGATTTTATTCTGTAGGTAATTGTAAGTTATTGTAGTGCTCATCGAGGCTCCGTGACTACGGAACCGGTAATAGTTGGTACCGAAGTAAGCTCTGTTCACACGACAGATTTTAACGCAGTGATTCAATAGCGAGTGCAGATTGGCGCTCTTTTAGACATCACATCACGCGAACATCCATTGTCTTGGTGTATTATTTTCATTTATTAATATCTATATTATTTAACAATACGCATTAACATGCAACTGTTATTTATGGATTAAATAAAATCATAAACACAAAAAGTGTGTAGATATTATAATAATATTATTATGATACTCGTTATAATCTGTTATGTATATATTTATTGAAAAACAGTGAGTATCGCTTAAAAATTAGATTTCTGGTTGTATAGTGATAGAATTTTTTTAAATATAAATGTAATTTTTCTTTCTATCATTGACCCTTCGTGGAATATGTTATATTAAATTAAAATGCATGAATCAAGATAAATATATAATATATATAAAATCATTTAGAACATACAACATTGTGGTTCATTGTGCGGTCGTTATTTTACTCCAAATACATTTATAATCAATTACGTTTCTTTATATGAAACCATTACTTTATTTAGTTTAAAGATTTAATATTTACGATTGCGCATGACTTGTTTGCAAATCTATTTTGGTATTTTATATAATATATTATTATTTAAATAATACATGTAATAGAATACGTGTTCTTCAGTGTAGGTAATTATTAAATCAATTAAAGCATTTCCCCTTTTTATTCACACACCTAATTCAAATTAATTTAAAACAGATTGTTACAATTATTAATATCTAAATATTAATATTTATTTACTCAGCCCCTTATGTTTAATAATCCTCTCATACAGAATTTGTTAATTTTGTATTTCGTTCAGAGATGTCTAGGTGTTAGTGTAGTTAGATTTCAATATTAGGTATATAGTTCAGAGTGTCAGCAAGTTGCATTACTTTGTAATTGGTTACAATTGTATTTGGGCGGTTTACTGTGAAAATGCTTAATAGAGAAATAAATAGATGACATTAAATTAACACTGGATGCTGTGTTCAGTAACGGGAAGCGTTATTTCAGTAACTTCTGAAACCCAACTGGGTTTAACACCGTTTAAGTTGGTGGCAGGATACTCTATGCAGATGGTTCAAGATTGGGCCCCATAACAGGCCCTGGGAAAGCCTTGTAGTGAGGGACTGTTATGATCAAAAAACTTCAACAAACATGAACTGTGAGTTCTTATTAGAATATAAGATACAGTTAACTATGGTCGTTAATCATTTTGACCTGTGTCTGTGTATGTGTTATCATAAAGACGTCGTTCTGGGAACTTATTACGCGCGAAGGTCGAGAAGGTCTCAGCTACGTTGTGTTTACTTAAAAACAAGGAAAATAATAGTTTAGGCAGTGTTTTTGATTATTATTAAACACGTGAGCAACTTGAAATGCAGAATTTAATTTTATTATCGTGATTGGCAAGTAGGAATTGAGTATTTATGGAATTGGATATACTGAATAAATAACTTATAAAATTCGGTAACGATTTGTTCGTCCTGACTAAATATAAAGTTTCTTATTCTATCCTATAGTAGTATTTCCATATATTAATATAGTTTTAGTAATTATTCATAAGGGTGCGACAAGTTAATTTGTAGTTGGTCGTATACCTACATGCACGTTGTGTTAGTGTGCGTAACAGCCAGCAGCGATCAGTTGTGAGCAAACTATCGCTTACTGGCATTTATTGTTCCGGACGCTCGTATTTTTTTTAAATTTAAGTACAGACTATATTCTTGTAGTCAGTACTAAAATGTGCGATCCTAAGAAAAACATAAACCCCAAATTACCGCAAATATTAGATGCTAAAGGGGCTCATAGATAAAATTAATCGGATACATTAATGAAACATGAAGAAATAATAATTTGTATGATAATAAAAATATTCTTTTATATCAAGAGATTAGCAAACGACTAATAATCGCTAGCAACCTCAAAAATGTAGTCTGATAATACTAGCAGGTAGCTAAAAACACAACGCGCTAGTTAGCAACGCTAGTAGACATAAGATAAGACAGATTGATAAGATAAATTCAGTACCCTAAATCAATCACCTTAATGCGAAGTTCCGGTTAGTTTCGTATGTAGCTTTATCTGTGTTATTGATTCAAGATAAGTCTAAATCTTTTTCTATGAATAAATATATCGTAAATATGTATATAATATGAACTAGCGACCCGCCCCGACTTCGCACGGGTGCAATGCTGATATTTAGTTATACAACAGAATGTGTTTATATGTGTTTATATATTGTCGCCCTCCCCCCGCTTCACCCCGCCGCACACTGCACGCCCGCGCCGTGCGCGCGTGGTACCATTATTTTTTATTTTAAAAACTATAATAAATCTTTATATATTGGTTGAAATGAAATACTATCAAAGGCGATTATGTTCAAAATAAGTGCCTGTGATAAATAACTTATTCATTTGGATAAGGATTAATATCATGTTTATTAAAACACCTTCGCAAA
>DWFT01000128.1:0-14447 GCA_018246795.1 Microceris patrobas patrobas
GAGTATACTACACTCCTCTGCCTACGTCTTCGTGGATTACAGGCGTGGTCTTGTTTTTACTTTATTATTTTGTAAATACATCCATCGAAGTACAACTGTTATTCCGAAACGAAAGGCTTTATTTAAAAAAAAAAACATTGTACTTTATAAATGTAGTGCGTCGTTGTAGATTACATGTTTTTTATTTTCGCTGCAAATAATGGTGAAACGGCCAGAGCAAGGACCGCGAATGGCGTCAACTTGACTAATATTAGCATATTATTGAGAAATTTTATTGTCTCGCGTCTGTGTAGTTAGCTTATGTTTCAGATTAGGTCGGTCAGTTTGTTTATCAGGTAAACTGCAAAGCACACGAAACCACTATCCAACATGGGACACCGTTCTTGATATACTTTGCGTACAATTTTGATCCGTAGGGAATTGCTGGAGCGTCTAAAATTGCATGCGCAAAATTGACTTAGTATTCGCACTTGCGTTGAGCGACGTTAAAAAATAAGGTTAGTTCTCTGATTAAATTAAAACGTAGAAGATACGACCAGTCCGTTTAATTCATAAATAAGGGTAGGTTCGTTGCTATATGAATTTTAAAACTTTGAACTTTTCGAAGTTGAACCACCTATTGAGATAGATTTATCAATTTCAGGAGGAGCACATGTGAAACAAAAAAGTTAGTTTCTTGTAGGTCAAATATGAACATGAGAGAAGACACAATTAAAGTTATTAAATTTGTTAAAAAATCTAATTACTTTTATCCCTCTGGTGCTCTATACTCTAATTAAAATCCACATAAACGTGATAAATATACCTACTCATGGGACAAAAAGATAAAACAACATATAATATATATTTTTATTAAACTTCAGTAAAATGAAGTGTACATGAAAATTGCCTACGTACTTTATAGCATATGTACAAAAGATAACCAACCTAATATATTGTTTAGATGTAAATAATGGCTCAGAAACCAATATTATAATAACTGTCCAATTGCACGAGGTTATCAAAAGATATCTTATACAATCGATAAATACTTAATCATACCACTCCAAATTCCATATCCATATATATATTCCAAATAATAATGTTGACAGTGTAATCAAAATGTACAGTACAATTGAAAAAAAAACGAACTTTAAACATACATCCATAGAGTGTAGTCTGTACATTAAATAGTTATTGTAATACATATATGAATAGACCCGGATAAACTACCATTGAACGCGTGGGTGTATGGCATATCCGAAGATAGAACCCGAAGACAAAAACCCCTTCTGGAAGGCGCACACGCATTTAACATATCTTCTTTCTCTGGTTACAATCAGAGGTTTACAGCACATTATTTTCTTTTTAAATGTGTCATTCTTGGCTGATAAGCGTTCAAGGTACTCCATTATTGCTCTGCGACAACAAGGAATTACAGATTAGTAAGCAAATGTAACTGAAGGGCAACGAATGCTAATGTTTATACTGGGTGTGTTATCACACTTTGTAATGTAATTGTAATAAACAATTATTTCTCACCAGACGCTATTGCACTTGGACGTAATTGTCTTAATGCTGTTGACCTATTTCTGTTGCCCATTTCAGCTATCGATGAGAATTATTGACCAATTGAACTGTCCTAAGCTACGTGAACCTACATTGTTTGTATTGCTTGTGAATAGTTTGTATTTATAAATAATCAGCTTATTAAAAGTAGGCTATATTTGTTTATCATTTCATGGTTACCTTTAAATTAAACGTGATAAAAAATAAATGTTTTGAAGCGTTCCCCGCATACAGTGTCTACTTCAATCTGCGGGTATGCTTCATATGGATTCATCATCATCATCATCAGCCTCTAGATGTACACTGCTGGACATAGGCTTCCCCTAATCGGCGCCACTCCTTCCGGTCCTGGCCCTTCCGAATCTAACAGCTTCCCGCTGTCTTCTTCAGGCCGTCAGATCATATGAATTAGGTACCATGAATATCAGGTTATGGAGATAGAGAAATGGTTGTTCATTTTTGTAAATAGATCCAGATATGAGGCAGCCAAGTCAACCATGATTGTGGTAATAAGTGGTCACCGTCACTTTTGCAGACCATCAAACAAAGAAAAGTTGCCTTCTTAGGACATATTATGAGACACGACAGATACGAGTTGCTGCTACTAATTATGATGGGAAAAGTCGCTGGCAAACGAAGAGTGGGCCGGACAGAGAAATCCCGGTTACAAAATATTAGAGAGTGGACAGGGTAGCGAAAGCTGCCGAACTGTTTCACCTTGCGTAAGACCGAGCGAAGTTTCTGGAATTGACAGTCAATCTCCGCTAGTCGGAGAGGCACTTTAAGAAGAAGAAAGAAGTCGCTTATAGAAACCTGTAATTACTACTAGAATAGAATGGTAGATGCAATTGTTGATTTTATATACCATAAGAACAGGTCTAGAAGAACAAAGGACGCCAACAGCACATTCGCGACTGATGACATGAGTATTTTAAAAGTGACTATTATTTTTATCATCTGCACATTTCGTGGAAAATTTCGATGTCAATAATATAATAGCCGGTCGATACAAACGTCACTTCCTGCACTGAGTTATGCAGTTGTTGAACAAGTTATGTATCACTGACCTTGCGCAAAGTGTAGGCAGTGCAATCAATATTCCAAACATATGTAACGTTCTCATGCATACTGACATTTCAAAAGACCCATTGTTACAGTATCAATATTTAAATAATAAACTTATCGATATTATTCTTGTTGTTATTCAACGAAAATATTTTAAGGAATTTACATACCTACCTAAGATTTCTTCGTAACGTTCTCCGGCGACTGTAATCTGTAACATTCCCGCTTGGTCACGTGGCACGCTATGACCTTTACGGGTACCTCTCTCTATGACAGGAGACGAGTGTCTAACAGTGATCTGGTATTGTTATCATTATTAAATAATTCCCATCTCTGTTTACAAAACAGACAAATGGAAGACAAAGAGTCCTCGCAAGTAACACATAAATAATTTGAAAATACGAAAATAATACTTCAAAAAGTTTGATACAAATTAGGTATTTAGATGTAACACTTGTAACTAATGTGAAAGTTCATATTCGTTTGAAGTTACATATAAATATATAGATGCAATAATTTTAATGAGAATCACGCGTCCATTTATTATTATATATTATAAAAATCGTGACAAGGCATTTGTGTTGTTACCGTTGACCTTCTGCGTAGCAATGACGTTTTCAATCAATATGCGATATCAAATACTCGTATTTGTGTATCTGTCATTAATATTCTTTTAAAGCCACTGTAACATTATTGGATAGTGGCATGCCGAATGTAAGACACGTTTACAAATCTACGATTGTACAATCATCAATTTGTTATACATACTTAAACGAAAAGTCGTGCCCCGCATCTCCAACCCGCATGCTTAGCGTGGAGATTACGGGCATAAACCCTCTTTTGGTGGAGACCTATGTCCAGCAGTGGACTAAGATAGGCTGATGATGAACTTAAGCAGATGCATACATCTGTGGTCATAATATCACAAAAGTCTTTCAACATTATTGAAATAAGACGTGAGATAAAATGCACCAGTTGGCGCCTTTGATATTTGGAACGTCTAAGGCTATGAGACTTTTTATATTCTACATACATATTTATATTCGAAACAGAAGTGCAAGCAATCTTGCTTAGCGTTAGAAATAAGTGCACTAGTCCAGGTAATATACGCTGATCTCACACCCCTTAATAAACTAGTCACCTTAAAGGAAAATTTGCTAAAATTAATAACACTCCCTTATCAGTAAGGCTCCCTTATCACACCCAATGCTTTCCTTCCATTGTTAAAATAAACCTCTTGGAAAAACAGGGAATTTATAAAACACGTTTGACATTTATAAAACACGTTATATAAATATGACGTTCAGACTCTTTAGGACATTTAATTTTTCGCACCTAAAAGTTATTCCTACAAACATTTCATTTGTTTTTTCACTCTTCTAGGGGATAATTTGAAATATTCTCAGGAGTTCATATCTATTCCCAAGTCTTAGACTATTTATATCCATAAAAAAATTTAGTAGAATCGAGCTGACTTTTCAGATCACAATGTAATGGATCATGTAACTTGTATTTATAATATTTACATGGATATAAATGTCATTGAGATTCCAGTAGGTTGTAAAATATTTTCTGATAGATTCGAAACCCAACTTGTTAACAAACCACAGACTAATAAGTGACAGCGTCCGACCACAGAGTCGTGACAGCTGTCAGTCACGGCACAGACTATAAAATATTCAAATGTGGGTGTATTTATAAGCCATTGCTAACTAGGATGCCAAGGCGACACGTTGTTGGTACTTAGTTAACCTTTACCTATTTATATAAACATGTACATCTATTATCATATATTTATCTATAGTGTTAAATAGGGATCCATCTGGTAATTCTAATATCGTTAATGTAATATAGTTTGCTTCATCTTCTATCATTCATTTTTTGATTAGAAGAAGGACCTAGATTCAATGCGGCACTTGTCAGACTATGCTAAAAACACTAACAAGATAAGCTATTGTATGCAAAACCCTTAGTTTTAACATAATCGTATAAATTTTAGTATATTATTTTTATTATGTTTCTTTTAATTTTAAGGGACCTTTTGTCACTTCCTCCCTTACCACATTAGTCTACGACTATTATTAAAGTTGCGTCCAAAATCCTTTAAAAATTGTTTTAATGTTTGATGTAGGTACATATATATTATGTTCGCACCTGATCCTTTCGTTTTCGTGTATATTTCCATGATGTCACAGTAGTTTCTAGTAATGTTCTTCTATCCAATAATAATAATTTATTTATAAACCGTTCAATGAACAATATGGTTATTATTTCTACGTGTTATCGTTTCCGAATGATTTATATTATTGCTGTTACAGGATGAATATAACATCAAGGGCGAGGAACATAACAGTGTGATAACTTTATCATACATATATGTACATACTTGACTTTTACTGCTATTTATGTTTATTAGTTGAGAGTAACGCAGATCTGGACTTTCCGTATAATACACACACACACACACACACACTTATTATAAAATAGGCCTGTGGTTTGTAGGAATGAATGTATGAATGCGATATTTTAAATATATGTGATTCTAAGAAAATTGACGCAGTATTTTAAATTACACCTGTGAACTTTTGCGACCACTGAACATCAGCAGTCGTACCTGCTACTTCAGTAAAAATTTATTATGTACTATTCAGTAAACTCTATCGACACTGTGCTTAATTGTATAAGAATTACGAGATTAATGTAATTTCAGTCTAGTTATTATATATGAGATAAGAGATTATGAGATGACGAAAAATCATGAGTTTATTACAAATTACAATGATATAAAATATTAAAAAAAAAATATTTTTTAAATTTCTCATAATCAGCTCGGTTTTAAAATAATAAATTGTTTGTATATTTTTGTATTTAAAGGCAGGTGGGCTAAGGATTGAGGCCAAGTCAGGTTGATGCCATTTCAGATTCAAGGCTTCGTGGGTACTGGAATGAGGTAGATGGCATGAACATATATCCTGTATTCAATTAATGGCCGCTAGCTCGGTTTATGTTCTTCGTTTTTGTTAAGATAGTTCAAGATATATTTTCTTTTAATGCAGATACCCGCTAAAAGATTTTTGGTTTCCCACGATATCAATTATAAGCGTTATGCGTCGCCAGTTATTATTTAAATTTGGCTCGAAGAAACTTTATAAACTGTTCTTTAGTCGTCTCTCAATTTAGACCGAAAGAAATCTATAGGGAATTGAAAATAGGTGCACATAATCACAATGTTTTCATCATGGAATAGAAACCTTTTTTTCGGTGAGAGGCATGTTAGATCAACAGCTACATAAGCATCAGGTCTAACATGATTTGATTGACCGTCAGTTTTTGGTAGAGCGTACCAATTGTTATCATACAATCTGTTATCGAAATAATCGTATATCATAATCTGTCGTTATTTTAAGCCATGCTCCAGATCTACATCAGAAAAGAAAATACGTATATTATTAGAAAAATATTTAATTTTAGGTAAGTATTATTTAGTATTATTCTGAAAACCACCGTACAAACACCAGACTGCTTGTAAATATGTGTTGTTTACGATACGTTGACCAAAATACAAACAATGTGGCGAGCAAATAAGAGAGTAATGACAAAAATCAATATTATGAACACTGACTCAGAATGTCACCTTTGGCCACAATGTTGCATACTCCGTACCCCGAGTCATTATGATGTTAATGGACCGGCGAGGAACATGCGTCGCTTTCCCAGAAAATCACCTTTGTGATCGCAAGGTCATGAGCGAGATGTGAGGCGAAAATACAAGGAATAAGACGCTCATGGCTGTTTGGAAACGATGCAAGTAAATATTTATGCTCAAACACTTCATTGAAACTAATGCTCTACATTCGTGGATGTTCAGATTTTTACTTCTGAACTATGTTATATTACTCAAATTAGGGCAGAATGGAAAACAAAATAGCATCTGATACAGATTTCTATAACTTTTGCTGTTGGTTTTACAGCGAATCTGATTTAGTCAGCTGTCTCTTAAACCGAGATGCATTTGTGAAGGGAATGCCGAGTATGGAAGAAGCAGGTCCGGTCTGAAAGGATAGAGATACTTAGCACTCGGTGCTTTCTTCCTAAGACGTGCCATAACTATTAATTATTAATATAGATTTTTTGTCCTATTTTTTGTTTTCAGTAATTTACGATAAAATAAAATAGAAAGAAATATTATTGAGACGTTATAATAATCTATCGTGGTTTTATAATTTCCATAGTAATCCTATTATTATTAATTGTTTTGACATTTGCACGATTTTTATGGTGTAAGTCAATTATTTATAGTCATAACTTTATAAACAATTAATTCATAAATATTCATTGAATGAATAAAGATAATTTTAAGACCATAGCCCGACTATTATTAATATAACGAAGTAGAAAAATAATACGTAGGTTACATCATCAAAATAATGAATTGCAGTCTATAGTAATTTACATCCGATCCTTAATAGGATCGAAGTTTTATTTACAAGAAGACTTAGAAAACAGTTACAAAGCCTCGGGAATTTTATTAATGAATCTATCTTTTCTACTCTTTATCATTATCATCATAAATATCAGCCTACTCCCGTCCACTGCTGGACATAGGCCTCTCCAATAGCACGCCACTGAGCACGATCTTCAGCTGTTCGCATTCAACCAAAACCTTTGTGGCTGGCAGCAGTTAGATTTGAAGAGCTACCCTTTATATTAAAAAGAGATATAGAAGACGTTGTATAGAGAACAGCTGCAGAAATATAGTATGTAGAAAAACATGGGATTCAAGGTTGTACGACTATAATTGACGTAGTTAATATCATCGTCATCATCAGTCTTTCTAGTCCACTGCTGGACATAGGCCTCCCCCAAAGGGAGTTTATGCCCGTAATCTCCACGCTGGGCATGAGGGTTGGAGATCGCTGGGCACAGTAGTTAATATAATAAAATTAAACTTTCATTATTTTATGCAACTTGCCCACTATGTCACAACTTTATTTTTGTTTTACATCGAGTGTTATAAGTATACCACAACTTTACACTTTCCATACGTACATCAATATAACATTATTATCGTAAAACATCAAATTGCGCATGTTTACAAAACCGTGGTATATCCAAAAGGGCGATGTAACTCTAAAGTATTTTTAATTGACGTAAAAATGTTGTTTTTGCCAAAAAAAATCCGTTGCGCACATGCGAAATGGTATTTCATGCAACAACATGTTATAAACGGATACAGTGCCAATACACTCATAATATCGGTCTTGAAACGTAAGGCGGAATTAAATGAAACGAAACGAATCGAACTAAATTAAACACATACCTTAAACATTCATAAAAATATTCATTACTCAAAGGTGTAACTCGCGAGTTTAAAATCTAAGAAATTTTTAACTTACATGTAATTGAAAAATTCGGAATTTCGATTTTAAGGTTTATCGTTCGTAATAGGCCTCTCTCTGTAATACCTCTCCATCTGGATCTCTCCTATTTTAAACTTGTCGTTCCTCCTATTTTAAACTTGTCGTTCCTACTATCTTCGTTAGACCGTAAGACCATTTCTACGGAGGACGACCTGTGAACTGCATCAGTAAAGGAAATCCTGTGTTCAATAATGACTTTCTAAGATCAATAGTAGGATGGACTTACTGTATTAACTCCATACTCGTATATGCGTTGTAGTACTGTTGTACGAGTAGGTGTTGTGTGTCGTATAAGCCTCAAACAACTGTAAATAAATAAATAAGAGACTGTAGAAATAGAAAAACTAAATGTAAAACGGTGTAGTAATAAACAATTAATGTTATGATTCTGGCTGTACACAGACTGTGCTATTTTGGATAGCTTTGAACATTCTTATACATACAATACAATATATTTACAAAAATAATTGTGTAGAAAATATCGTGAGGAAACCTGCACAGTTTAAAATTTATAACAAAAAAACTCTAAGGTGTGTGAAGTATGCGAACACGCACTTGGCCAGCGTGGCAGACTATGGCCTTAACCCTCTCATTATGTGGGAAGACCCATATTACAACAATGGAATGATAAATGGGTGTATTATTGTTATGTGCATTTAACTGCTGCGTCATTCGAGTGGTTGCAAGTGGGAGTGCTGAGTGAGAAGTGCTAGGTTCGATCTCCGGATCCTTTGCTGCTGGATGTTTCTAATTTGAAAATATTAGGAACCTGGATTGGTGCTGGGTGTAAGACAGTGGGACGTATAGGGTAACTGGTGATATGTTGGAATGTACTACATTGCCTTGCCTAACTATTTAAGGAAATACACGCGTGATGTCCATTCGAAGATTTTTATAAAAACAACTCAATATTTTTGCTGCAGTCATTATGTATTTTTCTATTTATATATGTACAATATAAACATGGATCACGAGGGCGGTTTGACAGCAGGTTTTATTACATATCGTATTCGTTAAATTGACAATGGAATTGATAAAGTCCAATTAAAACAATTGAACGCGTCTCGTAGCAAGATAATATGAGTCGTAATGTCAGAACAGAATAAAATTAGGTATTATTTACAATCGTCATAAACAATAAGTGTCTAGACCAAAGAGTCTATAATACAGTAGGTATTATCAGGAAACTTAGATCATGGTTAAGGCCATGAACATAATAAAACCTGTTCTAGCTCTCTCTAGTCAACCGAATTCAGACGATATCGTTCAAACAATGATATCCCAAAATTTTACTAGAGTTGCAGAGCTGTCACATAAACATGCAATATGTGGTGTTTATAAAATATATATAAATATAATTAAAAGAAAATTTTTTCGCAACATCTTGGTTGAACGGTATTAAACAAGATACGTTGGTCTTTACCAAGTACCTTCTTTTATCGTAATTTTCACGGTTCAAAAAGTATGTAACCATTACAAAAAGCGTTTACAGTGTATTTAAAACGGTATTGGACCTACCTCAACACGCTACGCGTAGCCATAGTAACGTCGTGCGCGTGTGTGCGTGCGTGCGCATGAGTGCGGATGGGACGCGCGGGTATTTTGAGACTGTGGGTACTAGAGGCAGAATAATTAAATTATTAAAATAAAAACAATTCAAGTAGTACAATTTATATACATATTTTTAATTAATGTAATTCAATAACTTGATTAATCGGATTGAATAATTGAATTAAAAAATTGGATAAATTAATTGAATCAATTCAATTGAGTGTTTTAATACTTGACACATATTTTTTATGGTTTTCTAAATTAATTTTACGATGTAACGCACTCTCAATTTAATGAGAGATTCGTTTCCGACAAGAAACATTTAATAGGTTTATAATGATGACGATGATAAATAATGTAATCTCTACAATATAAAATATACCAATTAGTTGAACTGTTTTAAAACTAAAATATACCATCTGTTTATTTTATATTGTATTGTATAATCGCCGTGGACTTCCATTAATTAAAAATGCAATATAGTAGGACAAAACATTACTATAAAGTATTTTATAGTCCTTTTACTCCAAGACTATAAAATACGCAGAAATCGATGTCATATAAATAGGTAATAGTGTCTTTGTGTAGAAAACTGCGCGAGGAAATAAGACAGAGATGGTTGTAGAAATGCAAGTTATATTATCTCTTGTACCGTCTCATGTTAATGACAATACACGAATAGAAATGCAATTAATAAAATAGATTATAAATATAGAATTGAATAATTTGAATAAAAATAAATAAAAATACTAGGACATTTCCACACACATCTTGCTCATCACTTGTTCCATGGGACTTAAATGTAACTAGTGAAACGTCGGAGTGTAGGTAACTACACTCCTCTGCTTACCCTTCGGGCATAACAGGCGTGATATTAGGTTTTTCTACACACATCTGAACACAATGTAAAAATCACGAGTGCTTGTTTTATTGTGATTGGACGACTGATAAATTAAATATAAAGATGCACTATACATATAAAGTATTAATTAAGATATTATTTTACGTCAGACAAAGGGCAAATACTTGTTCTTATTACAGAAATATTTGTTCTGAAATGGAAAATAAATAACAAAAATATGTAACTGGCATATCTAGGCCAGTTTTAATAAGTATTACATTGGTGGAAAAAAAAACCATTTAGGTACAGTTGCAAAATATAATATTTGCCTTCCAACAATAGACTCAACAAACAGTCCTTCCGTGACTATTAATAAAAGTAATAACACTCCAACATATCTGTATGATAACAGCGATAACAACAAAGTAAACACAATGCTTAACTAAAGAGATAAGCAACAAAACTTCATAAGCATCTATCCTTCAGGTTGGTCAACAAAACTAAGGATAACAAATAAACCTACTCGTACATGTCCATATTAATACAATATAATGTAACAAATTAGGATTGGACAGGGCGCGATGGTGCCTATGTCCAACAGTGGACTAAGATAGGCTGACGATGATGATGATGAATGTAACAAAAAAAACGCTTCGCGATTCAAAAATCTAATTGCCACTGAACTTCCGGGTAATGCTGCAAGTAACAGAAGTCACAGAAGTTATTGAAGAAGTTACAGAAGTAGTAAAAAAGTTTAGGATGGAAATCACTAAATATTGTAATATTTAATTTATACAAGCAACAACCAAACAGTTTTTTTCGCCAAGTAGCTAGTAAAAAGACGGTGACTTTACGGTGCCGAAACTTGGACCTTCAGAAAGGCTGACCGTACACGCATAGATGCATTTGAGATGTGATGCTGGAGAATGGTCCGAGTATCTTGGAAAACCCACCACTCAAATGCATCTATCCTGCAGTAAGTGGGAGTCTCTTAAGAGTATCAACGATCTGCCTCTGCAGGATCCTTAATTTTTTTGGCCATATAGCCAGAAAGAGTAACGACAACCTGGGAAAGCTCCTGGTAACAGGAAAAACACCGGGCAAACTGCCGAGAGGAGGAAACCGTATGCGGTGGATAGATCAGATCCGTAAGACCACACACATAAAGGCCAGGAGGCAAATGGAGAGCGATCGTCCAAGGTGCAATTCGTCAAGGTCACGACCCTCAGCAGTGAGGAAATCGACACAAGGAGGAGGAGAATAAAGAGACGACAAATATTTCGTCATAGTCGGCTTTTTAAAATTTATTAATCCCCATGTTTTCATGGACGACAATGGAAAGGTAGATTTTCAGATTTTTGTTAAGTAAAATAAACGCTACATGGGTGAAATTATTATTCTGCTTATTAAAAGTACAAGCAGACAATGAGATTCCTAATGAAATCTAGTTAAAATTTTGAACTTACTTTTTGTACTATAAAAAGCGAGAAACGTCTGCAAGAGTCTCTTCTTTAATTTGATTTCCGTCTAGAATTCCATTTTCGTCTGATAAAGTTAAAAGCTACAGCCTGGGTTAAGTGTGCCAACTTCACAATTAAAAGCTTTCCTTGAGACAAGTGGTCCGATTCGTTATTCATTTGAAAAATTATTGAGATTGCTCGTTAAAGGAAATGTGTCACAATAAATTCATTCAGAAATTTGCAATGAATTATGTGTGCCAGTACCAGTTGAGAGTCCTATATCTAGTAGTGGAATAATACAGGCTGGTTTGACGGTATACTTTTTAAAATGTACCGTGCATGTTGTAGAAAAACAAAATTGCGATTTGAAATTAGAAACCTGTCTCCATTTCTAGTAGCCCATTGCGGTGCAGAATTTTGGAAGTATTTATTTATAAACACTTGTTAATTAATACAAATGAACTAGAAATGCTTCACATGGGCTCCGAAGAACTGAATTACTCATGAAATAACTACATTAACGGCACTCTACGCAATAGACAACTGAAGCATAGCTTTATTTAATCGTTTGGTTTGTACCACGGTTGAAGAACCACAAGCGTTTATTATGTCATAAAAAGGTGTAATCAACAAATAAATCGTATTCGTATCTAAACTATACAACCCAACAAGCATTCACAGCACATTTGCTGACCGTACGCGCGCATCCCACGGCATTGACTTTCTTGATGCCATTAACCGAATAACCCATTGCACAAAGGACTGGCGCTTTTCAAGGTGAACCCACACATGTGCACACGTATAGTGTGGACATGCGATTCAAAATAACACGCGACAACACCGACATGCGGTTACTAAACTCTTAGGCATTTCATTTTGGACCTTATTGCAAGACTATAAGACATTTCATAAGCTTAACGGCTTGTATTCTCATGTTGGGCGAGACGGGAAGGGTGCACGCACACGTCGCCGCACAGACGCCGTGTACGTACACGGTGCAGTCTGAACACACACAAACAAAGCTCTTTGTACAAGCTCGAAGTACTGTACTTTTAAGAAAATCCTCGCTCTACCTAATGAGGGACGAAACGGCGATAAGCAATATGTAATATGACTATCTTCAGTGAAATTTCATTAAATAATCCTAATATGTAATTATAATAATCAAATAAAATATATTATACTACTGATTATAATACACTTTTTAATGTAATCCCTTTATAATCGAATACCCTTGCTACTCGTACAAAGTTGTATATACTATAGTAAGTTAATATTGCGCATTTTAAAATATTACCGTCATAATTAAATTTAATCTTGTGTCCATTAATTCCGGATTAAATGTCACAAAGATTGATGTATCTGCTAATTGTGTAGGTATTAAAATTTAATTGTATCCATTTACGTTGAGAAATGACCGATTAATGCTAAGCAAACATGATGTTATATTCATAATAATATTCCTATATATTTGTTAGTACAATACTTGTTTATAGGTGATACCGCCGGATCTAAAAGTAGAGATATGTCCAGCGGTGGACATCAGAGGGCTGACGATAATGATTTAGAATAACATCCAGTGCATTTAGCAAGCGATATAATTTGGTATCCTCCAGTCTATGGTTATATTATCTATCCATATCTATTTGGATCTCTGAACCTTTCGCTAAGGGGTTTTTCATATCGTTAAACCATATTGTTATTGTCCGAATGTGAATGATATTAAGATTGGAACATTATTCATTTGGTTCGACTGCCACAACTGTGAAACAATTGTGATAATAAGACTAATAATAATAAATCACTAATACTAGTATACAGCTTAAGGAGAACACACAATATCTTAAGAGTATATGACGCTAATGGTCATTGCATACTTACATGATTATTACCGCTTTCAAGCATATAATATAATATTGAATATGTTGCTCTGACATTTAACACATACTATTATATATAGATGTATATTAAATAACAGACAACAAAAGAACTGCAGTGTACAGGATAACTGGTGATTAATGTGTGTGTGCGTGTGTGTATTGAGGTGTGTGTGTATACTGGTTTGTGTGTATGTAGTGTAACAGAACAAAAAAAAAATGTAATCGGTGTGCCGTTCAATCAAAACAGCACAGATTTTATAGATGTTAAGCATACGAGTAAATATATTATACATGTATGTATAATATGTACGTATGTACATATGTTCGAAATACTGCGTAGTTGTGAGTGAACAAAATATCTTTGATCATAATAAATGATTTTGTTATTGTACGCTTTTTGTGCAACTTACATTGTTCATACAATAAACACCTTATTATTATTTAATATATTTTACATTGCCTGTTTCTTTCCTTATATTTACAGAATTATCACAGAAAATGTACTTAAAGAATAATTTATAGGATTTGCAACAGTCAACAATGCTAATAAATTATTAACATCCCATAAAAAAGTCACTATTTCCATTAATTGAACGAAATTTTGATTAAAATGATTTTTTGACAGCTATTAGAAGCATGGACATGAGTTATGTTCAAAAATAAAATTCGAATACACAGGATG
>DWFT01000129.1:0-14445 GCA_018246795.1 Microceris patrobas patrobas
ACACTACAACATTTTCTAATTTAGATTTTCTATTAGTGGTTCGGAGTCTGGATATGTGCCCGATACATGGCAATAGGCTCACCACCTATTCCATATTGGGACATAAACGTAACTTGTGAAATGTGGGAGTCTTCTGCATTCCTCTGCCTACCTCTTCGGGGATTACAGGCATGAAGTTAAGTTAAGTTGAATTTGAATTTTGAATATGTTTCTAAGGAAATTTCATAACGTAACATTAATATTTGACAGTAAACAAATATATTATTTCATTCATTTCCTTTGTGACTCCATGACAGTAATGCTATTTACCATTTTTTGTTGTGACATCTTTAAAATAGTTTAGTAGTTAATGCATCAAAACTTCTTAAATTTACAATGCCAAGGAGAAGACAACCTGACATAAGTCATAGAAATCAAGCAAATGTGTGACGCGCCAGTACATAATATGCTAACCACACTGATGAGCAACAAGACACAGAAAATGATAATAGTCGAATTGGCATATCGAAATTGCATTTTAGAGAGACCAAAAATGAAATTGACATACTTAAGAGTGGAAAGAGTGCACATCAAATACAACAACATTGAGCATAATACAAAACAATGTTTATGAGTATTTTTTTTGGTTGTCTGTAAATTTTTGGTTATTAAACTTTGACACATTATTTAAATCTAAGGTGGTATGAAGTTCTCCGGGTCAGCTACTACTGTACAGGAATGCAAATTTGATATTGTAGAAAAGCTGAAAAAAAAGCTGAAGAAAAAAACTTTGCATAATACCAGCAATAAAATTAATGACAAATACAGTTACAGTTACAGTCAAAAACATAAACCAGTTTAAGAACCAACTGGAGAAGTACCTAAGTGCAAATGGAAACCAGTTGTACTAGCGAGATACGGGCACCATCAGTTGTCTCTACTCCCTGCCTGATTATATATAATAATAATAATAATAAATAAAGACAACAGTGTCCTTTTTCAATTATGATCCTTTAATTTTCTTCCTTAATTATGATCCTTCTTAATTCCTTAATTATCATCCTCTAATTTACTTTCTTAATTCTTCCTTATGATGTGAAACCTAATCTTTGTAATTGTACTAATTAATGAATATGAACCAAGGCACATACTGATAATAAACTGCCAATTAAGTGATACAAAGACATATGAGAGGATAATTTTAAATAAAATGTTTTATTCATAAACAATAAGATTAATGGATACCAAAATTTGTTCCTATCAGTCATCATATCATACATTTCATATTTGGAGCAGAACTCAAATCATATCAAGCATTAAGTACTTCAAACTATAAATGTTATGATGTGCCAGATTATAAAAATCCTCAATATACTGTCTATTTCGATTTCAGACTTATGACTTTATTATAAAATTGCAGTCCCTTGAAATATAGCTTTTAAGTTTTTGACTACAGGTCTAGTATATTTTGACTGACACTTTACAATGGTATGTGTGCTTCAAATTCATAAATTATACAAAATTTCTTTAGTATTATTTTTGTTTCCTTTGTTAGTATTGTTTGTTCGTTCGTTTCGTTTCGTTGTTTCGTTTGTTAGTATTGTTTGTTTGTTCGTTGTTAGTATTGTTTGTTCAGATTTGTTAAATAAAGTAAATATATAATTTTTCAATTCAAATGGAAACTTTTTGCTCCATTGTTTTCAATTCATTACTTTATTATTTAGCTTTGGTAAAAAACTCAAATAAGTTTTATATTTTCTGTCAGATATATATGTACCATTTTATTTAGAGACCTTTTTATTTACTATTTTATTCCTTAAATCACTTATTTCTCCTTAATTTTGCCAAGAACCGTAAATGAGCCTTAGAATTAAATATATAAAAAAATATATCTGTTACTATGTTAATCTAGTAGTAAAAAGTATAAAACTAAAATAAATCCAATCAGGGTTTTTTGAAAAAAGTTTTCTATATGTTTCTAAATCGTTCCAAATAAGAGTTAGTTTTTTTTTAAATGATGTATTAAAATTAGGAGTATCATCTTTAAAAATAATTCCGTGTAATAGAAGTATAAGTAAAAAGGAGTAAAACAAAGGTTATATGTGATCCATACATTTTCAAACGTTTTTTAAGAAAAAATGTAAGGAGAAAGTGTTAATCCGGTGGTCGCATTACGTCACCTGAGCGGTATCCAACAAAAGGCGGGAAGCTGCTTAGTAGTAATATACGTGATCCTTACATTGTTATTGTTACATAATCTCTGTTTACAAGCATTATGCCAACGAATCGTAAGGGATAACAGGTTGTAGTGCCGAATGACAGCGATACGACGCCAAAATAGGATCGACGAGACAATCGTAAACAAACCTTACCTTCATCACTGTCGTCCGCTGGAGCTGGTGGTAGCGTGTCCTCCGGATCCCTATACTCGTCCAAATCGTCGTACCCATCGTCCTCAAAGTCGTATTCATCTCCCGGACCCGAATATGGTGATCCTTGATAAGACATAGTCGAGGCAACGCGTAATAGTTGCATACAGATTAACTGTGTTCAACCTCTCAGAAATAAAGTCTGGATGCGTAAGTCTGTACTGATTGCTCGGGTTCGACGAGGCAACTGATGCTTCTGTCACTCATAGAAAGAAATTGCTAACGAAACAGAAACTGTCCACAGTGAAACAACGAAACTGGAACGATCCTGAGCAACTTGAAGTTGTTTTACGTCAAATTCGACAAATTGAAAAAGCATCGCAGTGCTAATTTTGAACATGACCCGCACGATACTTCAGTTCGGAAGTGTTCGCGCGTAAAACCACTAAAGCAGAAAAGAGAGATCCGAATATTTCAAATGGCATTATTGTACTTCTCATTTCTATAGGATTATCGCAAAGACAATGTAGATAAGATTTTAATATAAAGTGTAGATTACACAAAACACATTTTGTATCGAATACACGTGTTCAATAATCGAATATTATTTCATTTTATAATTCATAAATTTCTACTAATTAAATTTTAGCACCCCATTGCACTTAAAATCGTTTTAAAATATTTAATGTAAAAACAACAATTGCTTAATTACTGAGCATAAACGTTAATATTTAAGTGTTTTTTATAGAAATGCAATACTTTAATTACATATTGTAAAAACTTTACTTCCTTAAAACAGACGGAATTTTTTTAAATATATATGTTAAATATATATATATGTTATTAATTTTCTATCATACGTAACAGTAGAAAAAAACAGTCAGGTTTTTCAAATTATGTCATTATTACTGAAAACACATTTTCTGTTGTAAATAAAATCGATGTAAAGCAGAGAAAAGTAATATTCGATTTTCGTTTCAGTCAATCAATTCTTACTCGTGTGCTGCTTTGACTTGACTAGTTGTCTATTGTTATGATTTGACGTCAAGAAGGAGGACGTCATCTTGAATAAAATTTCTTTATTTGATTATTTTTGCTAAATTAAAACATCGTGTATTTTAATTTAGTAATAATAATAGTTAGGTGATATAATTAAATTCTCTATAGTAATGAGTATTTGGAAAGATAAATATATGTAAAGTGTTTAGTGAAGTGAAGGTGACGCTATACGTTATTGTGTCGGTGATGTAATTTGGGTGATTGGTTGGCTTCCTAGTCCTATAGGTTACAATGGAAGAGTCCTCGTTCACAATCCCTGCTGATGACAATGGTGATACTGAACTCGATCCTAGAATACAGGTCAGTGAGTGACATATAATGTATTGAGTAACTGTACGCCGCCCTTGTAACAGCAAAAATGAGTGTCAACTTTGTAGATTATTTCGCCAACGAGCACAATGGGTATGACATACTATATCAAAATATGAAATACGGACTGATAGCCAGCAAGGAGCTCTCGGAGTACTTTAGAGAGAGGTCTAACATTGAAGAGTCGAACTCGAAATTACTCGCTAAGTTAGCAAAACAAGCTAACAGCAATTGCTCGCAGGGCACTTTCGCGCCGTTCTGGGGCGTGCTCAAGTGCTCTGCTGAGAAGTTGTCTAATCTACATCAACACATGTTTCAAAAAGTAAGTGAGCTTGTCAAAGACGTGGCGAGATATGCTGAAGAGCTACACAAAAAACACAAAGCTGTGAAAGATTCTGAATCAAACACACTTGAGGTAGTTCTACTCATTCAGAACACTAAAAATGCTTTACAGAAGGCTAAAGATGTTTACACCACAAAATCTGCTGAGTTAGAAAAGCTTCGCAAAGATAATGCATCTGCTAAGGACATTGAAAAAGCTGAGGTGAAAATAAAAAAACTTCATGAAGAGTATAGGCAGTTAGCTGAGAAATATAACCTAGTGAAGCAAGATTTTGAAAAGAAAATGACTCAAACGTGTAAACATTTCCAGGATGTTGAGGAGGCTCATTTGAAACAAATGAAACAATTTGTTAATGCATATGCTGACATCATCCAGAACAATCATGACCTCATGGGTCAGGTTCATAGAGATTTTAAGCATCAATGTCTAGAATTAACAGTGGAAAAGTTGCTGGAACAGTTTCTTATAGAGAAATATACTGCAATTGAAAAAGCACATCTCGTAGAACTTCCACCTTCATTGCCTAAACCTGGATCTGCTAACAATTCTATTTCAGAAGCAGACCAGATTTCAACTGTATCAAATGGCTCTCACAAGCCTACACCACCGACCAAACCAGCTAAAAAAGAACCATCTTTTGCAACAAAAACTTCTAGAAGAACTACCTCTCTTTTGAACTTATTTACACCTAATTTCCAAAACAAAGATGAGCCTAGTGTTAGTACAGAAGGTGCAGCACCATGTTCTGCTCCATCAAGCCCCAGTGGAACACCAGCCACTCCTGTAGTTCCTGATAAAGATGACAATATGGGTCGTACTACACTCAGAGAATCCAAATGGTTCTTGAGAAGTAGGAGAACAAAGACAAAGATAAAAAAGTCTAAGAAGAAAAAAGACGAAATATCTGAAAATTCTAACCCAGGTGAAAAGTCTGATTTGGAAGAAAAAGAGGAGGAGGTTGCAACTAAGGAAGATTTGATGAATTCTCCTGAAGTTGATGATGAAGGTTACTGTATTAGACCTAAAGATGAGAAAGGCAGTGTTTATTCATCAACAGATTCTGATTCAGAAGAAGAAAGGGAACAGAAAATACATGTCGAAATAAAGCCTATTAGTAATGGTAGTGCACCAATGTCAGCTAGTGTGGATGAACTAAGAGCAACTGTGGAAAATATTTCCCTGTACAAAATCGGTACCGCACGCCGCGGCTCTAATGCTAACACCAGTAAAGCTAGTAGTGATTTACTTGATTTAAACTTTTTTCAAAGCCCCACTGTCAGCAATCCTGCTTCACCACATGGAAATGTTTCTAATCCATATGCACCTTTGCAATCGAATCAGTCTCATTTACTAGAAAGTCCTACCCCCATTTCGACGGCAGATGTTGGCGATCTGTTCTCGGAAGTTGGTGAAATGAGCCAATCGAATTTCCGTACTTCGACGCCTACTATAGCGACTATTTCACTCCCTCGCCCTCCATCGCGTCGTTCGGAGGGAGATTTCCGAGCTGCCGGATCTTCGGGCTCTCGGGGCCCTTCTCCACTCACTATAGGCATGGCGGATACCATTCCTCTAGCTGTAGCTTTTCATGAAATTATACATTCTTATTTTCGCGGCACAGAGGAAAGTAAGTGTCAGGTAAAAATGTCAGGAGACATGATGCTTTCTTTTCCGACTGGTATCGTGGGTGTCCTCGCTAACAATCCGAATCCAGCGAAGCTTTGTTTCAGATTGAAAAATATTCATAGATTAGACAATGTATTACCAAACAAACAACTCATCAGCATAAACGCAATGATGTCTACACGTGACACGACCGTTGTGGAATTTAACATGCCCGCATTGACTTCACTTCTAAAAAGACAATCAGAGAAGAATCCCACTGCACAATATTTCAATGTGGATATTTTAAAGTATCAAATACGACCGAAAACGGGTGCCGCGTCGTGTCCATTCCAATTAGTGTCTTATTGGAAGTGCGAGCGAGACCACACAGATCTTAAGGTAGATTATAAGTACAATCTACATGCAATGAGCCCTCCATCGCCTCTCCTTAACGTCTCTGTATGCGTGCCCATGAATGGCACCGTGAAAAACGTGATCGCAATGCCGAAAAACACGTGGAATTCGGAAAACGAACAAGCTTTATGGCGTTTTACAGAATTATCTCAGCACTCTGAAGATAGGGGTGTTGGCTCGTTGAGGGCACGTTTTGAATTAACCAGGGGCCCATCGGCGAAGTCAACAATCTCTGCCCAATTCAACTGCGAAGGCGCGACACTTTCCGGCATCGAATTCGAGCTTATAGGCAGCGGATACCGTTTGTCTCTCGTAAAGCGACGATTCGTTTCCGGCAAATATATATGTGATAGTGACATGCAATGATTGGTCCAATACCTTATGAATTCACGAATAGTTTATGTAAATTTCGTATGTACTGAGTATGCGAGGCATAGTTTGGATAATAATGTCGATTGGATGTATCTATTAGCTGTATATGTTTGGTACCTTTATAGGACTGTTTCCTGTCCACAACATTTAAGTTATGTTTGTATCACAAGTTTGTCAATTTATCATGTTTAATTATTAAATTAGTTAATACTTAGTAACATGTAACAGCTATTAACAGCATTTTATATGAATAGAATTGTCAGTGTACACTGCATTATGTACTAACTTATTTGTCAGACTAGCAATGTGCCATTATACTCGACTTAACATTAACTTTTAATTTTATGTACATATTTTCGATACATACTCCTTGCATGATGAGTTACATGCACCATCACACAAATTTTTCAGCCAGTGTGTAATCTTTTTTAGCAACAATATATGTTATTATAAGGTGGTTAAAATGGATGAATATTTCAATATTCATATTCCTTGAATCTAAAAAATACTTTAAATCCATTTCCGAAACTAATGGAATCATTATTTTGATACAGACCCAATTACTTTACTGAATTACTTTCTTTATGCACTTTTATTATCATTAATTTAATAGGTAGTGTTTAAATTTATCTTTCATTTTGTCAGATATTAATTACAGTCTTATTCTATCTACTAAGAAGCAAAATTTTGCATGTGGTTAACTGAATACAAAGAAAATGGGAATTTTGTACCTATGATAGTTATACAACTGTGACATTTTCACTAAAATACTGATAAGAACTTCAGCGGTAAGGCAATTCTAACACCAAGAATAACAAGCTTTAAAGTAATATTTAGTAAGTATTAACAGTTCAAATTTGAATTTTTACAATTATTTGTTACAGTCAACTTTTAAATGAAGCAGTAAACAGAAAGTTTCTTTCAACTTCTACTAGGGACTGTTCCAATAACAACTTTAAATTGAATTAAGATGTTTTGGTTTAATTAGTATTTACTATACAATGTTTTGAGTATGTTGACAATTATTTGAGTACAGAAAAGAAAAATTTAAAACTAATACAATATAATTTGTCACGTCAACTTAAGAATAAGTTGATCTCTCTTAAAATTATTTAAATATCACTCATTTCATATTATTGCTCCTCAGTCAAAACTAATTCCTGAAGTAAAAAAATAGTACCCCAAAAGTAATGCATATACATACTTATCTTCATGCTGGGTCCCTTATAGGGTAGGCAAAGAGCATACCATGTGTCATATGTCTTTATCCTTACAGACTTGCTATGGATTCTTTTATGTTCATTGAAATCACTATCTTCATACATGCACATTGTTTTCTGTAACATCTGACTACTCCATTGGTCACTTATAAAACAATAGAAACTTTCATTATGTTTAAAAGTATGGAACTCTGTGTGATAAATATTCAAATACTATATAATTCGAGTAATTTCATTATGGAATGATTTCAATGATTAGTGTCAAAGAAAAAATTACAACAATCTCACTTATAAAATGGTTCCATACTAAACATGCTTGAGTAAGGCCTAAGTAAGTAGCTTTGTAACACCATAATACCTCTTATTTTTCACTGCTGACCGAGTACTTTTTTCGGCAGTCATGATGACTCCTGTAAACAGCAGTGTGATAAAACAGATTTGCAGTCAAAATACTTGCACTTTATACATAAATTAGTGCAATGGTAGTCCAATAAATACTCATCAAGATGTCTCAATGCCATCATTTGTCATTTTCTTACTAATGGAATAAGATTCAAATTATTGAAATGTAATATGAATTGAATCTCTAACCCAAGTATTCGGTATTTCTTTGAATTTAATTTTTATATATGTTTGTAAAGGTAATTCTTACTTTCTGCTGCCAAACGTTTTTATGTTGTTTCTTTATTTGTTAGATTAATTACATTATTGCTTACTATTTTTCACAATGTATTGTTTATATTCATTTTTTTTATTTAATTTTCACTCAAATGTAATCTCATTTTCTTATTTTTATATATTACTTTGTCTGCACTATTATATGTAGTTGTCGGCCTAACTACCCACATGTAATATAGAAACTTTGCCAAAAGTGAAGTGTTCATACTTTATACACTTTTAGATTAAACATAGATCGAATCATATCCTAGTACAACTGAACCATTCCATTAATCTTATATCTTAAGTGTTATTTTATGTATCCAACTATATTTTTTATCATTCAGTTTGGCATTACGATTGTATTCTTTTTTAAATTTCATTTTCGGAAAATACACCCAGGATTGTGTAGGCGTAAAAATCGAAATTCGAATGCGTAAAATATTTTTGTATCGTAAAATTTATGGCATGTATAATTCTAATGTATGTATTGGTTATAATCGGAAATAAAATGTAATGTTAAGAATCGAATGGACTTTATTTTCGGGTGTTTCTTTACAACAACGTAGACATGAGTGAGTTTTATGTAAGTACCTACAATGAAAACGTATATATGTAATAAAATTAGTTGTGGCTTTGTGTGTAGGGACAGGAAACGATCCTCATATAAGGTACAAATAGATAAAAGTGTCCGATTGTTTATCTTGCAAGACGATAAAGATGTGCGCGATAAGTGGATGTAGTTGTCCAATATGTCTCGAATGTTTCCCGTCTCTACATGTTGTTTGCTGTTGCCTTACGTTTGGGAATACAGTGTGCGTGTCCCGTGCGATTGCTTGAGATTCTTTGTGCATTTCCAGGTGGAACTCGAGAAGCTGAACGCGGCCACCGACGAGATCAATAAGCTGGAGCTGGAGTTGGATGTGAGTAATTTCATTGTTCATTTTATAATTTTTACTTTGACAAAGGTTTAGCGGGATGTTTTTTGACATCAAGTCTATTTTGCTGCTGTTAGCTTATGTGTAATATGCCGACAATTTCGGACCATTGAATACTTGTATTAACTGGAATTAGCTTGTCACTGATAATTAAAAACAATTTTAATTCTGGCCACGCGACTACTTCAAACGGATGGAATTTTTTTTTTACAATGGATTGATTGTATTTTTATTTCGATTCTATTATTAAACACAGAAAGTGTAGAAAAAACGTTTTAGAGGTCAATTATTTGTGAATTGCCTATTCATTTTAATCACAGTTAACTTTTGATGGATCGAACATCGTCCGATAACAAAACGACTCAAAGAAAAGTTTTCCGTTGCATCCACATAGAGCATACAGTAAGTTCAAGATACATTTTTGTCAATATATTCGGAACCACTGTGTGCTCAGGGTCATTTGTGTAAGACCTTGTGACTGACATACATATATTTTGATTTTTGGCAGCATTTTCCTACATTTTAACCATCTTTGATAGATTTGTTTTATATTAAGTAATGATCCAGTTTTCCGTCTTGAAATATATCTGAATATATCGATCAGTTGAAAGCAGTAACATCCATAACGGTGTCGAGCACATCGTTTGCGAGTCCAACCAAGTATTTGCGTGCATGCGCTAGCTATTCTATTAATGCTCACGGACATTTCCATGTGATCCGACCTTCTGTATTCATTATAAAACATCGACAAGACATCGTGGAAGCAATGCGTATTCGAACCTATTTTTCACAGACAGAATACTTCTTTATTTACTCGATATTGATTTCACTATGAGCGGTCTTAATGCTTATTGTTATTCTTTACTGGTGAATTGTTGCTGATGGTGAAAAACATCATCATAAGTGGAATGTATGAGAAAATAAACATGATCCCAACCGTATTCTTGTAATTCCAGTATCCATTTTAGTAGCATATTTGGAGTACATATTTGTAGTTGCCACTAAAAGTCGCAACTATTATACAATTGGACATCTTTCTCTTACAAGGCTTGTGAGACGCGCTAATTGTGGATATCAATATTTTACGCAGTAGCGCATAAGACTGTTGAAATGGTTGTTGAGTTCCAGGCATATGTGGGTTTTAATGATGTCTCTGGGTTTAATAATTTATAACTGGATGATAACGTCATCTGTTCAATTGAAAGTAGGATTCGCCATGTACGAATGCACATTTATTCGGTGGCAATGTACATCTTATATTCTATTGTCCCTAGAAATATCATCATTAAACCTTTGCTTTTTCTCCTTTTAAATTAAAAACCGTATAATAAGACCAGTCGTCTAATAATAAGAACATTAGCGAGAAAGAGATCAGCCCATATTATTCCGCTGCTGGTTACATGTCCCTTCTAAGGTCAGTCACAACGTTCGATCCCCTCTGACCATATTCTGCCACTACCATCTGCCGTAATATCATTGGGCCAACAGGTCACATGACGCCTGTGACTTTTACGCGTTAATTCTATTACGAGGCTATTAACAGCGAGACCGGAAACCAACACTGCCGTGTTATTTATTTCACTGGTACCGACCTAATTATGTATCTGCCATAGAATCGCGGCTAGTTTGTAGGTCGGCTGAAACGAGCGTCCTACTAAAGTTTTGCTTCGTGTGTTATACGTAATAAACGCTACGCAGCGGGCCAGTTTTAACTAGATACACGTGAGTGTTTGTGTTGCAGTGTTTACACGTCCGTTCGTATCTACAAACACGATGTGCTTTAAAGGGTTGACATGATCTGACGCGTTCGTATAAGTGCCGTGCTGAAAGATAGGAGTAACATATTACAGGATAATGCCAGCGTGGCAGACTATGGCCTTAAACTCCCATTATGAGAGGAGACCCATAGATGAGATGTTATAAGACTTGCAAAGACTGGAGATGTTGTACGGTGGTCATCTCCAGCCTGTTGGTGATTACGCGACGTTACAAGAAAACTTACAACAGTCATTCGCTAAATCTCTCCTAAGATGTAACTGGCATAGTACACACCGAAAATAACACACGTAACGTTTCTTATGAAACGAACACTCGCACACAGAATTATTTACTCACTTTTATTATTAAAGTCCACTAATGGCTTGCGCAGATAAGCATCGTGTTGAGGTAATTGATTCACAGGGTGGGTGTATAAAAAGTCAATTACATAAGGGCAAGGATCTGATCGGATAATGCTACGCAATGTTCGCCCGTGTGTACGTTATTATAATATTAATTATGCAAGATTATTTTCTCTCACGCCTCGTACGCATAAAATTATGCTAAAAGGTAGGACAGCCATTTTTATAAGGGTAAACAAAAACGTAAATCTTCATTAAGGTTGCTTATAATTGTAGCTCGGCTTATTATTTATTATGCCAGTAGCGTAACAATGGTGTAGCATGTCTTATCCCAGTACAAGCAGACCATTTACGGATGCAAGGGAATTTACACGCGGAAGAATCTATTTTACATTACTGTCGATTTTACCGGGATACATGCTGTCGATGTGTGTGTGACGCCAGTTCTGCATAGGAAAGATAAATATTGCTCCAGAGCGGATATTGTCACGTATCTATGGGGTTATAGAATACGGAGTTACGGAAACCGATAACAAGCGAGCAGGTGGTGAGAGGTCGATGGGTGCGATATGTCAGCTGACGCGTGACATTAGATATCGAAGGGACGGATCCTTGTAGAATTATTTGAATTTTACGCGACGGTTTGGCTATCGATACACATTTTTTTTTCCTTTTTCCCGCCAGTCATAAAGTGAGCCTACTGAGAATAAAGTAGTAAAAATTCAAAATATAAATTTGGAGATAAAAATGGTAAAACATTTACATTTAATAGATATGGTAGTAATATTTAAACAGATTTTCAAGTTAACGTTTGAATAGTTTCCAATTCAACGTAAAAATAAATGAATTCACCGAAGTCTAAATCTAAAACATTGGTCCTTTCCCGGAACTTGTCTTTGATGTACAAAAACCTCAAATAGTATAGTATATCAGGTGACATTCCAATAGTTTTTACTGTCAGCTAACATTACTATTAGCACAGTTGGTGGAAGGCAGGTGGAGTCAAGTGTAACGACGCGGATGGGGACGGTTCAGTGACTCCCCGCTGCTCAACTCCACGGTGTAAACAATGGCGGGCCAGTTGCACGGAATATGACTCCTGCAGGGGTGTGAACAAATATGCACTTTAAATTTCAACCGGGAATTGGTAATTAGGAAAAGTGCCAAAAAAGCTGCGACTCGTCTTAATAATTCTTTAGCGTCTTTTGGTAAATTGGGCTTACCTCATAGTCATGATACATGAGTTCGATTCCGACCCAGGACATAAATTGTACAATAAGCAGGTGTGTTTGACCTGTTTTTGAGTCTAGAAACACTTACATTTTAATTTCCTTACTATCAAAGTACGAATTGTCTAGTTTGGGATCAGATGATCATATACGAGCTGTCCCAAGATGTTATATAATTTTATTAAAATGTGATCTGTACTCCAAAACACACTATTTCCAAACACAATTATTAACATTCATCTCGTTTTATCAAATCAACTTTATTTTAATGTCTTTGATCTCACATACATAGCGTCTCACAACATTATAACCAAGTACATATTCTATATACATATATAACCTTCACTCGACCTTATTTGTATACATATCTCATCGAATTCCAATTAGGATCAATTTATGTCAACCCGAGGCGGTTAGAATCCCGCCCGGCAGCCCTAAGGCCGGTTGCGTAATAAACGAGATGAAAGAAATCCAGTTACACATGTTCCAGTTTCGAGTCGCACCCGTCCCTTCCAAAGAACGCAAATAAAATAGAATTGTCTAGAAAAAAAATTCTTCATGGTACGATACGTTATATCGCACAGCGCAAAGCCCATGCGTACTTAGTATGGGGAAAGTATTTTGTCAAAGCGCTAATTGGTGCGTCGATTGGTTCATTACGGTTGATTCAAGATGGACTCCAATGAATTTACCCATGTATACTATACGAACTCATTTCATTAAAATATGTTATTTAACTATGTGTGTCACTGTGACAATTATCATCAGTTTTGTGAATAATATATGCTTAATAAACCTTCTCCATATGAAAGTATCTACTTAAAGCAGTCTATGGTAGTGACTTCGGTCGTTATATAAATCTTTTTAGGGTAAGGTTTCAAAAACGTGGCGATACTGAGTTCTGTCTGAAATATACGAACCTAAAATGTCGACGGTTGGTTACATTTGAATATAAAAGAAGTGTTCCTTGTAACTTTCTTTGAAAAGCTTTGATGTATTTATTGTCTATTCCCTATCTAAAAAATCAGTTGTCTAATAAGTACAATTTGTCGTTTAAAGTCGACTTTAATAGATACTTGTTTTAAGTTATTTCGCTAACGATAGCGTATTTTCGTTCTGATTATATAATGAAGTTGATTGAAGCCGTTATTTTCTGTTACATGTCGCGATTTAGCTTGTTCATATTACATGGGCATCGGTGGATATCATTACGCGATAGTTGTATGGTTTTAATATAAGACTATTTCCTCTATTAGGCGTGCTGGTCTAATATAGTTATGTATGATGTATAAATATCGCCCCTTCCTCTATAATCGTGTCATAATCGTGGAACAAAAGAAGCATTACGGCGCACAGTCGATGCAGGATGCTAAACGTACGATCCAAGGTACATCGGCTATTGATTTGTCTCGAGGTTTTTTCTTCCTTGTGTAGCTGGACATTAAGAGTCTAGTTTGTTTCGTAACATGGGGCACATACACACCAAATCTATTTCTATTGCGAAGTGTAAAGTAAAAACTTAAAAAGGTGTCAGCAGACCACACTTATTGTAGTAGCGTGTTACAGTAAAATAATAATCGTGTAGGGCTTCATGTTTAGAAATACAGATACATATAAGCATTTCACAATGCAGCAAGAGTTTAAACAATGCGGTCAACGATGCGCACTGATATTGACGTCTTTATGTTTTCGGTCTGTGACGTACCAGTTGGGAAAACATAATGTTGTTAAACTCGTAGATATAAGTTGTTGTAAGAACACGTAGATATGTAAATAAAAACATTTGTTCTATTTTAAATTTAAAACAATATACTTAGAGATAACTGAGCCA
>DWFT01000130.1:0-14443 GCA_018246795.1 Microceris patrobas patrobas
GCTAGGGTTGCGAGAATATTTCAAATATTTTTTTTCATAGGCGCAAATTACAATGGTATCGTAGGATAAACCAGTTCTACTGAAAATGAATTACAATCTCTTTAAAAATGAAAATATACATATATATTATGACACATCACTGAAAAACCTCTTCATCATCATCATCAGTTACTTTCAGTCCGCTTCTAGAAAGTCTGAAATCTTCTAATGAGCTCCACATCACGCCCTGCTCTCGGCTTGTCGCATCCAGCTTCTGCCTATGTTATAAAAATAATATTACAATAAAACGCGTTGTGCCTTAAGTTATCTAGAAATTTGCAAACTGAGTGCTCGGAACAACTGGTCGAGAACTTATTCGTAATTATTATTGTTATGGCTGGATTAAAATTTCACAATATCAACAACAGAACGCAATTGGATAAAGCAACGGGTGCATAGATAAAACGGGTCAATTTCGATTTGGCAAATACGAATTGTTATTGCCTTGGTTAAGTATAATAGCAGTGATACCCTAGTCGTTTAGATTTCTGTCTTACACCCTGACGCGGTCCTCTTTACAAATATGCGCGTTTTGAGATAAAATATCACTTGTTGCAATGGTTATTTATGCAGTCATTTATTCACAGAGGAGATCTGTGTGCAATCGTAGAGGGATAAAGGGGACGATGAGAAGCTTATTATTATAAAGAGTAGGTAATTCATTAGCAAACAATAATCTTTAAAAAGTTTTGCATCATAGAATACGTGATAGAAAATTAAAAAAAAATGAATTATTTTATTAATATTTTGTATATAGAATTATGATCGTGATTAGTATACGCCCTTTTGATTTTCCATGAACAAACACCGCTTAATATTTTAAACCAACTGAATTAATTTCAAACCCCCTTTTTAGCGACGTAATGGTTAGCACAAATATGAGGCACCTAAGCTCTCCCCTTATCATAACCCTTAGAGGGGTGGCAGGCAATACTTCAATCATGATTCATAACGTACACTTTGCATACTTTATTACACTTACCATTTGTTTTACAGCGCGATTTTAACTCTATTTTGTAAGGACTATACTTCATTTTACGCTTCAAGAAATAACTTATATTAAACATGTAACAAAAGTTACTATATGATTCTGTTATTATATTCTCCAACCCGCATGCCCAACGTGGAGATTACTAGCATAAACCCCCTTTTGGGGAGGCCTATGTCCAGCAGTGGACTGAGATAGGCTGATGATGATAATGATGATGATTGCAATTTTAATTTTTAATCTTATTAAAATATATATTTTATTATTGTTTGCAAGCTATCATTGACAGAATCCAGTTTTCGATGACAAGCTTTGGTTTGATTGATAAGTTACAAAGAACGTGCCTAAATACATTTCCTGTGTCGATTCACTGTTACTATTTTTTTAGAATCATAAAATGCCATATGACATATCATCATTGTCCCTTTTATTGATCGACTCTAAAGAATAAGAAGGTTAAGGTCTTAGTCTACGCTTGTTAAGTCCAGGTTGTACTTTTAAATATGGCATCTAACGTGCCGTTTAACTTTATGTTGTTTCACATTTCCAGGTGGCACTGTATTTCGTGAATTCTCGAGTTCCATTCGAGAAATCGTAGTAATTGTAAATCTAAGCCAAGGGTGATCAATCCCCGTCCCTCATCTCGGCGGGCTGCTCGGGGCGACGTACATGTGAGACTGAACGACGGCTCTAAAATAAGTTCCACCCAAGGTAATTGCATAAATAATATGCATGGAAAATAATTAATGATATCCAAACTACGAACTAATAGTAGGAATAGGTTGGAAAAACCCAATAATGCCAACCACTCGACCACCGAGCCAGTCGAGTGACGATGATTTATTCAGGTTATGGAGAATAAAAAAATCATTCGAGTTATATTTAAAAGTATATCCTATTTTGGTACAGAGTATGAAATGGAAAGCTTCGCATATACATATGTATGTACCTACATGTTAGGTGCCCTGTCACATTAGTGTTTTTAGAGGTAACGTTAGATAGACCTATTCGTAGAGCTGACTGTCAAGGAATTTCAAGAAACTATGCTACGTCTACGTTCTATAAACGTGAGGCCGCGGCGTCTTTAGTGCGATTACGGTTATCGAATGCTTTAACCAACGAAACGCTTATGAGAAAGTGCCTTTATTCACTTTGCATATACTCGTATATAGTCATGCTACGAGCACAAAAAGCTCGAGGGATGAACAGCCTTTGTATGCAAATATTGTTTCAACGATATATGATTATTGTATAAAGTTCAATTTTTATTCTCAAAAATTTTCGCATTTTTATGTATTGATTTTTATAAGAACGGTAAGTAGTTAAACCTGAACGTAACCTACTACACTATAAAACATATCGGTATTAAGACTTTTGGTAAAATGCATACATTTGAAAACAGTTAAACATAAATTCAAAGTAGTTTAGGCCTGAACTGATTTTCTATCGATAGAACCATTTTAAACCTATGGATAATTTAAATCTAAGCCACTGTGCCATTCTTAGGCCGCACATCTTTGATCTCGGAGCTCAGTAAACAGTCCCAGTATTGTATAAGAGTGGTATCGATTGACTGCAGCGTTGCCTAGCAACGCGTGGCGTCACCACGACGCGCCCGCCCTTTATGACATTCCGTTGCGTTATTGATATCGGGATGAGGACATGTATGTTGTTTGTCACATTTATTACATATAGATATGAATATATGTTTTTACAATATTATGCCAAATCGAAAATGTTCTTCTTAAAGGAAAAATATGTACTAATTACGGCATCTATTATTGCACATTACTCTTCCATAATTAAAAAATATGCTATTTATCTACATTTTTATTCGATTTCGATTTTGTAAGTTTTTCAAGTTTCTAAAATTTTTTTCTACATTCATAAAAACAGTATTTCTAAAAGTTTTTCAATTTTGTAATATAACTAACGCTACATTGAAATCATCACAGTTGTATTAATCGTTGGGACGAGTAATATGTCACAAACCTACGAGCAAATGTCAACATCAACTCACCAAAGTTTCATAGCAATCAGACGCATAGTATAGGAATGTATGCGGGTCAAACATGCAAATAAACATAGAAACAAACATACAAGCAAACAAAAGGATATTCATAATATCTGTTTAACTATATCCATATAACTGCTGTAATTGGTTACGTAGTGGTATAAATGACGTAGGGGTTTATCTGGCGTCCTTTGAGCAGTGTAGAAAAATAATTAATCGTTCTCATGTACAACACGTCAAGTCGTAAACAAAACTCGGAAGCGAAAGTTATCCCTTGTCGCGGTGGCGGTTTTTCAGACTGAAATATTTAATGTTCGGAACGCAGTATTGTTTAATCTTACTTTACTTTGTATTTTGTCGAGATTTCACTTGTTAAGTGACGATTTGAGGGTTCGATATGGTTTGTTTTGATTTACAATATGACATGTTTCAATGTTCAATGTATAAAACAGTTCAATATATAACAAAAGTAACACCTGTTTCCCTTTTCATGTGCGGCTATAACACGGTTTCAGTGTTTTCGTCTAGTCTGTCTATTGATTTTTGTTATCTTTCTTTTCGACCCTTTTGTCATTCCACTATTGAAATATGGGTTTCCTCTCATAATGAGAGGGTGAAGGCCATTGATTAGTAAATTCAATTCTTGGGTTAGAGGGTGTAGGTTCGTATACTACCCAGAACATATATTTACGTAACGACTACTAACTAGTATTTGTTGTGTCTAACTGTAAACCCTCTATGTGAATATGTAGTAACAAATTTATATGTGTACTATATCATGGATCTTTTTACCAGCACTGCATGGACTACATTTAATTTGACGACAAATGACGGTTTGAGATGTTGGTCCAAAGTATATGTTGTACTATTGTTATTAATACTTTAAACTATATTTTAAAAGCAGTAAATATTCTCATTAGGAACTTTATTGTTGTCATCTATAACAAATGGTTACAAGGTATTAAATTTTTTGTCTCTGTAATATTGTTTTTACTTAACATACTCGTAAGTTAACGAAAACAAAAATTACAGGTAAAATAACATAGATAATAAGCTATTGGATTTATTATCTAATTAAAAAGCTTATTGTTATTTATTATATTTCACTACGTAATATGTTTATTATATGTAGGTCACAAAGAAAGAGGCGCGAAGCCCGCATTGAAACTTTTTATGAGGAGAGTTGTATCCATCAAAAGAAAAACGCAAGCATTGTAAAGAACGGGGAAGAAAAATCAATAAGTTCATTATAATATACGGTTAACTTTTTTATAAGTTCGTTGGAGTGTTAGTGCACGCTCACGTATTGTAAATATATATTTATTCGCGCCACGAGTACGGAGCTGAACGAAACAATGCGCGGGGTGAACGCAGCGCGAGATGGGAAACTCGGCCTATTTGTTTTTTGTTTCAGGTTTTGTTACTCACTTCCAAAGTGTCTGCATTATATAGGTGTATACAGTTTGTTAAATAACACAGAAATATTTTAGTAGAAAATAATATAAGTTGCATTCTGCCATAAAACTCTTGGACATAGGTTTTCTTTCAGAACAAATCGGAGTAAAGCCACAGTCTGCCATAGACCATCTATTAGTTTTTTGGCATATAATTTTATAAGTATCTATCTAACCTACCAAACATTGCTAACAATTTTTCGAAGATTCAAAGATTTAAAGAAGTATTTTAAAAATGTACACCAATTAACTTATTTATTTAATGACGAACTCTTGTTGACTTTTCGTAGTAAGGTAAATTATAATTAGAAGGTCCTTTATCACCGACCGGCGCCAGGTGTCGTGTTGTCAAAGGACCATTGTGGCCGTTAACTGAATTCGTATTTCCAAGCGCCCACAAAGTGCAAATTAAGTTATAATTAACTTTCGCGTCCCGCGGTGATCTGAACATCAATGTTCATGGTTTTGTTCTCCGAAAGATATATTTTTTACGTCTTTGAAAACCAAAAACTTTTACTTGAATTCAAACTGATTGTTCACGCAAATAAAATACGTTTTGAGATCTTTATAATTTTCAAGTTAGGACGGCATAAGGAAAAGTGTACAAAAATTTCCATCAATGAAAATTGTAAACAATAGTGGCACGGACATTTTCAATAAGATATGCACATATACATAAATGTACATATTGTATTATATAGAAACTAAAACTTTTTAGAACATTTAAGAAGAAAAAACAATATGTTTAATTTACAATTCATTAATTTCATTGGGATTATGCTCATTATATGACGTATAGGTACTATTATAATTCATTTTCAGAGATCATACGACTTATATATAGAGTTAGCAAACGTGAGTGAGTTAGTCAGTAATCCCCTTACGTTGTTCCACGTATATTAGGTAGGAGAGTTATGAGACACGTTCGTTACTCCTGGAACAGGCAACGTTATGTACAGAGGCAAACTCTACATTGCTAAAGCTTTAGTACCGTTCTTACTGTTACGTCATTAATAGTGTAAAGGATTGCTTTTATTCTATATCAGTATTTTATTGGTAACTAAACTGTCTATAGATTTCGATACAAAAAAATATGACTGAAATATATTTATTCATATTACACACCTACAATGAATAGATGAGACTTATTTATTTATTTGCATTTTATTGCATTAATTTTTAAAGGGCGTAATTATGCTAGGTGGCATTGTTTGCAAGTCAACTCTAGGTTGCGGTAAAAAAAATTACAGGCATTAAAACAGTTGCTAAAAAAATTATGAAAGAAACATTATATATGAGAAATCTAATCGTACACACGTCCCAAAACTAAATTCATATACATTGGACATATTCGTTTTGTATGTAATATGTATTATATGCGTTTTGCTGGTTAACATTCTAATTAGATCAGAAGAGTGTTCTTGGGTCTTGTAAAGAAATATAATATTATAAAACTCTTCTTGTAATATATTTCTTTAAAAGGCCCAAGTAGTGGTAGCTAGTAGTAGGGGAACATCTCCATGTTCCCCTACTACTAGCGGAGGTACAGAGCTATTTCCAGCTACCTACACATATGTCAGCTACACTGAAGTATTCACTAATTAAGGAAATAATAGATTTATCTAATCTAAGCCCTCACTCATATGTAACGAAACTCGTAAACCATAGACACGTCCTCCCACTCCGTAAGTTGTGGTTAATTCGTTCATTAGCATTGAATAGAGCGCGCCACTTTCGCTCCGGACTCGTTTCGCGCCATTTTAGTGACATAATTTGACACATGTCATTTAGGCCCGGCTTTATTTAGGTCTGAGGTTTGGGCTTTTGGCTTACGACCGACCCGTAAATTGTGGTATTTCAGTCGCCGGTGGATTTAAACGTCACTCTAAATAATTAAGTTGGTAAAGTTGTTACCTTGTATTTGATTCACAGTTTCACTACGTACTTACCGCTTTACGACATGTCTTACAGTGAACCAGAATAAGTTGTACCAGCTAACAAAATAATAATACATATAATATAATTGTGCACGAAGATTGATAATAAATTATGTTATTTTGAGGCAATTTATTGTGACATATTTAGCACAATTTTATTTATTAATAAGGGATTTTTGAAAGAACTATGAATGTTATTGTTAAATAGCATGTGCCTTCAACATTCTAGTATTAAAAATAAGTTAAGTAGTTGTAATTTTTTTTAACATAAATAAATAATTTCGCTCTACTATGATTATTTTTATTACCCTAGGCTATTATTTCCCTAATTATTAATTTATTATATAAAAAATTTGTTCAACAGAGTACGGAAAAAAAAAATTACATATTGTAAATTTTACCAAGGTAGTTGTTGCACGCTGGTAACTAATAGTTGTTGGACGTAAGGTCGACCGACTTAACACAGTAGACAAATGTTATTGACTTAGAAATTAAGTTACTTAGATACAACGTCTATTATACAACCACCTAGTGTTTGGAATATTCAAGAATATAATTAAAATTGATGCTAATCAGTACGTAAACATAATTAATAAACAATTGGTGATTTTGTTAACATTATCTAGAAATTCCAGTTCACCGAGATAACACGGCAACCTAATTCTGTTATCTGGTCAGCGTTAGTCGCAAACACGTCGGTGACTAATGTCCTTACAATTAAGTTATCTATAATGTTTGTCCCGTTGACCCAAGTGATTGTTTTGTTGCAACAATGCATCGTCGATTTTAGATTCTAGTGAATCAGTGAAACATGAAACATCGACGGATCTTTTCGTCCAATAGTTAGAACTTGCTGGCCAAGAGTTTTGGGTTCATTTCCCCCGCAGGACACCTGTGTGCTAAGCATGAGTATTTATTTTGTCTCTAGGTTTATAATCGTGACTATGTATTTAGAAATTAATAGATAATAATGTTTAATACTGGGTTTGCATATTGTTCATACTCTGCTTAGTTTGGGATCAGATGGGCGTGTGTAACTTGTTCTTAGATATTATTATTATTATCAATAGAGGCCGTTAATACCCATCCTGAATAAACGAACGGTGTTCACGTCATTAATTTTTATATTAGAGAATCAGCAACTACGAATTTACTCAGGAAGTCCTTTATAAAAGCCGAACTTCAATATTTTAGGATTTCGATGTTCTTTTCGTAGTTAAATAACAATAAATCTTGATATTTTTATCCGATGATTGATAGGTAATATACATATTTAGATTGAATTATTATTATTATATCATGGCACCAGGTTCCTTAAAGAATAGGCAGAGAGCATTAAATGTCAGGTACTTCTGACCTTACAGACCTGACGTGCTTCTTCTACTTTTTCTTTTAATTTATTTTATTTTATACATTAGACTGTTATATTCATTAATTCTAGAATTTAAAAAAGTTTGTAAATATTTTCAGCTAAAAAATACGTGAACATCCAGAAAAACTGGGACAGAGAGCACAATAGCTGGCGGCTCTGATTGGACGAGTTTAATCGTTAGCAAATATCGCACTGAGGTTGACTCAAAAAATCCATCAATGACTTCATCGAATTCCCTCCTGAATTTGACTACAATTTCCGTTTGAGTCAGGAGGTCGGCACACGCTCGAGTAAGTCTAATAAGTCTACAGTAATCGATTGCTCATCAGTACATTTTGGCCATTAAATTTAATTTTGGGTACAGCTATTAGTAACAATATTTTTCTTTGTATATTTAAAAAAAAATGCCATGATAATAAGTGAAATATATATCAAGTTCAAAATAAATATCGTACTTGTGTGAAAAATTAAATTTTTCATTTCAGGAGCGTAACTCTTAAAACGTTTTAAATTAAAAAAAAATAAAAGTTAAAACAGAAAACTATGTTTTTGCAGCATTTTAAACAAAAGTAGAGTTGTGGTTTGTTAAAGTTATTTATTGTAGGACAATTAATTAAAAAGCTGTATTTTGTTTAATTATTTTCTCCCAATCAGTTGATTAGTTAATAGTAAAAATTCTGTATCAGAATTGATAGATATGCGTACTTTATAGCACTGATATAAGTATTAATTTTGAATATTATGTCTGTAACGTTCCTTACTTGTACGATATAAACGTTCCTCGGGAAATTATTCCCATTTCCGGCCATGTACGCGAGCGAGTAGGCATGGCAGTGCGGAAAGGACTAGGTGTTTGTTAGCAACACTTACACAAAATTTATTTAACACATATTTATTTCTCATACTTGTCATCTGGCATCTGCAAATATTGTATCAAGAGATCATAGATGCTATGGTTTTATTGTCCACTAAAAATTGGCCAAGTTTAATATTTTTCTCTGTTGATGCAGCTTTTCTCAAAACCATAGAGAAAAGAGGGACAAGTTTTAAGGACTAGATTTATAGACAAAACCGCTTACTCATAAATACACGTGTGGTTTTTGATCATGATCGGAACCAATAGATGTAAAGTTGACTAAAAAACCTTTTACAATATTTAAACATAACATCACGCCTGTAATATCCGAACGGGTAGGCAGAGGAGTACATTCCAACGTTTCACCAGTTACGTTTTAAGTTTCATGCTATCAGGAAGCCTATTGCTATACATGGGGCACATATTCAGACTTCAAGGCCCTACTAGAAATTCTAAATTAAAACAATCCAATAGTACCCGACCCGGGATTTGAACCCAGGACCTCCCGATCGGCAGTCGCGCTTGCAACCACTTGACCAAGGAGGCAGTCAATATTTAAAATCATAAAAAAAACATTATAATTTATTGTTAACAGGATAAAAAGACGCAATTTTCTTAACAATGGAGTACAAATTTTTGACAATAATTTAGTAAAAGAATTGCCCTTTAAGCTTCATGTTGGTAATTTGTCGCCAGCTTTGAGTCTCGTTTCCTGACTCGTCTTTGCCTACAATTTCCGTTGGACTTATCAGACGAGCGATAGAGAAGCGAATTGGGGAAATTATCACCATTTCCTCCCACTTCTATAGCTGGAATAAGGGACCGGACGGGACTGTGACTAGCGAGATAGGCCATTACTATAACGATTTTAAACTGTTTTTAATTAAAAAGACTTCCGATTGAAGCTGCTTGAAAAGCTTGACTTTTTTTGTCAATTGTTTGTATAATACGATTGTTGATTGAGTATTCTACACTCCTCTGCTTACCCCTTCGGAGATTACACGCGTGGTTTTAAGTACCAATTCCTACTCAGAACTAATATTTCTATGATGGAGACTACATTCGTTCAGGGTAAAAGTACGTCACCTGCTTGCTGTTTATGTAAATGTTATATGTATCAACTGTTCGGTTACCATCGTATGTAATAATTCTGCCATTATTATTGTTAGTATTTTGTTAAATCGTGGCATAACATTATATTTATATACAGGTTTCATAACGTAAGCCACCATTACAGAGCGCCTGCAAGTTACAAATAAGGAGAGCTTTATTATCCCCAAAACATGATAGTTGGATTCCATATTTAAAACTAGAAGGTCTTTCCGAGCTATGTCCGTGTAAACGAGAAAAGAGAGGAATATTGTGTTTTTATAGAAGAAAATAGTATAAAGCACAAATAAGCTATAAAACTAGAAACGTATCCGACGGAGACAATTCTGTCGCTCTGTGGTGACCGCAGAATCGAATAAATGGAATTCAATATTCAACAGCAGTAAATCTCAGAGGATGTTCTGCTCTCACGAATAAATGTATAGCTATACTTCGAATATAGACAGGATCTACCAATCTTGGAAGTTAGGTGAATTTTAATGTTCAACTTCGAATTGGACAGAAGAAAGTAGGGGGAGAGACACAAAAGAAGACACTGATCATAAACAATGAGATTTATGAATTTGATGAGTTTGAGATAACGGACGTTACGTTTTAGGTATTCGGAAATTGAATTTATATAACTGTAGTTCTGGTTACTGACGGTAAACTCATCGGTGGAATGATTTTTCGGATTATATTTAAAGATTATTAGTCATCTCAAAAAATTATAATTTTTTTATAAGACAACTTCTGTAATCCTCGAAAAGGTAGTCAAAATGCGCACAGTAGACTCACTATTTTCACCAGTTACGTTATAGGTACCACTCTACAATTTACAGTTAGAAAAACCCAACAGTACCCAACATGAGGATCGAATCCAGGTCCTCTCGATTTGCAGTCATGACTACTATTACTCGACCAGCGTGGCATTTAAATAAGATAAACTTAAGCTAACTTATAAAATATGATACGGTGAACGCATTTCAATTTAATAGCAAGAAACCAAAAACCCAACAAAAATGCAAACAAACATTATTATTCAATTGCTATAAAAGCTTTAAATAATTGTACTCCTTTTTCAAAAGTTATTTTGTAATAAATACCAAGTTATGTCACCCTTTTTTTATTTATTTTATGTACACACAGTAAAAACAAGGGAATATATAAAAGAACAGTTGTACAAGGGCACCACTTATTCCACACTGAAATGTCTTCCAATAGGCCCGCTGGAGGAAAAGTCGATTGGTATGGCCAACCTAGTGCGCACAGTGTATACCTATATTTATACATAAATACGTACGTACAACGCACATTCACACATATACATAAATATGTATTTACTTTCTTGAATTTTAGGAGTAATTTTAATTTGTTTCGTTTGTTATTCATCGCTGTTTTTAGTCGATTAGTTGAGTTGCAAAGTTGAACATGTCTGTAAACACATACCAGCCTAATGCATATTCTATGTGTGCCACATTTCCATCCCCGAGTAACAAACCAATAAACAAAGTGGATACTCAAGCGTCTTATTGTCTTATATCTGCTCAAGGTCACGACATTCGTTTGTCCTGCAATGTCAGAAGAAAACTGTAATTTGAATATTTCGAGAAAATTTGCCGAGAGGAAATCCCCAGGCGTCCGGAGAAATTCGGTTTCGTATATTTGCAAAATTTTTCCTCTTCTCTCCAATGTTTGGTTTTTTAATAAATATATTATTTTATACATTGCACGAGCGCAAATTAAATTTTGGTATTTATATAGACTGTAAACCTAAATGGTGTATCGTTAAGAAATTAAATTTTGTGTATCATAAAAAAAATTAAATCTTTGATAGGTGCAAATACACATTGCTAACAGAGTATGACATCAAGCGTGGGTAAATTTCAGTTATCTTTTAGGTTAACCAGATACTATTCAGGATAACATTTGTTGATTTTGATTTATTTGACATTTATTGATTTATTTATTGAACGAACATCGCCAGCTAGTTATTTTTATTATATCCTGACCTCAGGCCCTACACGGGGCAGGCAGAGGGCACGGAGTGCATAACATTGCTAATTCAGAAGTAAAAACGACGCGTCGGGTGATACAGGGAATTGGCGTAAAAATAAGAAAGGGCATGCTCGGATGGTTCGGACGCAAGGTACGTGCCGTGAGAAAACCGATGCCGCTGATAAAAGGCCCTAGACATGTTTAATCTATCTCCGCTGTGGCGTGATAGGTCGCGCTGAGAACCCTCGCCAGAACTCTGACCCAATGGGCCCGTGCGTCCCATTAATTTCCTGCAAATTTTATCAGTAAATAGATTAAAACGTGCGAGGGACGAAAGGGCGAGTTGTAAATGGGTAATGTGCTTTTGTTGTCGCGTTGGGCACGTGTGTGATAAAGTGTAAGAGCTGATGTAAGAATTAATTATGAAGAAACAATTAAACGTTTTACGGAGATTAATTTTTAATAAACCGATTAATTCACTGCAGTGTTATTTACGCAAGCGCGACTGCTATTCGAGTGGTCCTGGATCGCTTCCCGGGTCCAGTACTATTTGATTTTTCTAACTTAGATTTTCTAATAGATATTGTTACTAGTGGTTCGGAATCTGGAACTATGCCCGGTGTATGCCAATAAGTTCACCACTTATTCCATGGTAGGAGGCAAATGTCACTGGTGAAACGAGCGCGTATACTACACTTTGGAGATTAGTACAGGCATGATGTTACTTACAAAAAAAATATTTTTCTACTATAATAACGGCATATATCTTTTACTGAGTCAGTTTTTTCTCTACATTCTCCTTCCATTCCTGAAATACCCCAGTGGAGGTGTTTCCATTTTTCACTCTGTTGAATTTTATAACTAAGATGCATTAGTCACACATTCACTGCGAGACTTTTATGTCACTTTTCTCTCCCACACACTCCTGCCATGTCACTTTGCTGTGATATCTCTTGTACATTTATAAATATTTTGTTACTTTCTGCTGGAAAAATTGAAACTAAATTAGGAGAACCATTTAACTTAGGGTACAACATAAATACTTGCTGGTTTAGATGTTATATGTAAATTAAATAATTCACCCGCGTTTAATTAGTTTCAGATGTTATTTGCCCTTTGTCGTCCTTATTTAGTGGAACTATAAATAAATTGGAGGTTTATTATCGAATAAATGATAATCTAAGGAAATCTAGAACATGTCGTCTTTAGTATATCTTGTTGATTACTACATAGGATTAATCAAGACGTGTGGGTCAATATTTGCTGGAATGTTAATTACTTTATGACACTGTATTCGGGACAGTAGAGACAGGTAAAGTAGGTTGATTAGAGTTGTTAATTAAAACTGCAACAAGAAACGCTGCAAAAACATTATTAACTTTGAATATATTTTCTAATATCTTAAAGACACCGTATTTAATCATTATACTCTTCCCCGTTTTGTTTGCGTATCAGAAGAAAAGCAGTTCAGCTAAAAGCTTAAAGCTTCAGATAAATTTATTGACTGCCAGTATCGCCCGAATAGAGTTTACATTGCTTTCAAGAAAAGATAGCGGTCCATTTTGCTTAAAATGAAATATCCTTTACTGTGGAAACCGTCTCAAGACTGCGACTATTTCCAGAGAATTCTACAAACGTAAATGTTTTTATGCATATTTTGTTAAATGTAAAGCAATATTGGATTATTTATAGCCAAACGAACTACTGTAGCGTGGGATTGCAGTGGATTTGAGACGGATTAAAAGGATATTCCTTTTACATTTGTTATACCTGAAAACCTGAACTTGACAAACTTGAATTTATAGCTCAATTGAAAAAAAAAAACAATAAAAATCCCTTTTGCGCATGAAGAGTGAGATTACGTATATTTCATCAATATATAAACATGTAACACGTTCGATGTGTTTAGTCGCGGACATTCCCACAATGGCCATCATATCCAAAAGTAGACACAGCCTGTGCAATGGCAACAAACCAGCTAAAAAGTACACATACACACTTTTTTACACTCAAACCAGAGTAAATACTCATCACACAAATCTTTGTATTGGGTGGGAATTGAACCCAATACCTCTTAGCTTAGAACTTAGCAATCAGATGCATTAACCAATAAACTAGTGATCTTAACAATTTGTTAAATATCACATGCAATATTCGTCTAAATCGTAGAACTGTACACATTCGGAATACAAATATGAAGCCCATTTGGTATATTTGTTTAAATCTTCAACATTTAACAATGTTTTTTTGGAATTTGATTTAATTTGTGCGGCGTTCTTTTAACGAACTAAATTGCCGCGTACATTACGTTTTCAGGAGAGGATGTCGTTTAATATTTCGTTCCAATTTTGAAAATACCGCAAAATGGTTTCAGTGGGCCGTTATGAATAAATTAAGAACGTTTCTAATGATATCTTCTTAAGGCCCTAGACAATTGTGTTCAAAATGTTATTCAAATTTTGTTTTGAATTTTTAATGTTATCGTTCACTTTTATAGTGGCTCAACATGTTTATTTACTTATGTAAAACGCTAAGCATCCTATGTATTATAGGCTAATTAAAACAAGGGTGTTTTCTGTGTGACAAAAATTCAAATTAATTTTCATTTTATACTTTTGATGATTCATTTAGGATAATTATCGAAATGATTATATGTATATGAAATATACAGAGCAACATACAGAGCAGTACAAAGT
>DWFT01000131.1:0-14405 GCA_018246795.1 Microceris patrobas patrobas
TTTGATTTCCCCACATTGCCCGTTCCGGTTCCTCTTGAGCTTCAGCCTGAAAGTCAACGCACCTTAATGTATGAAATCGAACCATGTCAGGAAAATCGTAAAACAGATACGTTGATGTGCGAAATTATTTCAATTTAAATATATTATTAACCTTTTTCCCATTTTGTTGATCTTTTGGCACAGTACTTGGTGTTGACAAATCGGCTCCCCCAGTTTCACTCTAAAACAGAATACCGTATTTAATTAATATAACATGTAATTTCCAAAGAAAGACAAGTGAACAAATAGTGAGTAAAATACATGAACGTTTGTTTAGAGATGTGAATAATCATAATGAACATGTGTCACATTCTTCATATTGAGTGTTCTACACAGGATGCCGGTTACATTCAACGTGTATTCTAAGGCTGGAGAATAATAAATGATATCTTAAGAAATAAGTATTTGTTTAGATCATGACAAGTATCACACGACTATTTTATGCATATTTCATTATTAAATCATTTTATGAAATTTATAATTATGTGCATAAATTACTAAGTATGTAGATGACCTGGTCAATCGGTAGGTCATCTGGCCGAATCTGTTAAAAAACGAATAATTGTTTCATATCTTAATTGAGCTGAACAATCTGCAGACTGTCTAGATGATTTGAATACTAATAACCAAGAGATCGATTAGTTGAATAAACATGCTCCGTATTTAAACAAAATATTCTATTAATAATTTAATCATTTTACTTCGATATGTACAATACCAAAAAACCATTTGCACAAATCTAAAATTGAAATGAATCTAGTTTATTTAGTGGCCACCAATTAGATAATGTAACACATGCAAATTGTAATACGTAAGATATGTGTCTTATATTAAGATAATATAAATAAATCTTCGAAAGTTAAGATACACAGATATTGCAAATTCTTTTTTGTCGAGACTACAAAATATTTTGGCCGATAGCGCACGTTATCAAAGATAATGATTAGGAACATTGACATTAAATTACGCGTAGGTTCCTTTGATGCCTATAATATAGTCATATTGTATACGCAATAGATACATATGATGTGGTCGGGTCAAATTTCAGGATTCAAACGTTTTCAGTGGTTATTTCAATCACCATCAATGTAACAGGTCTGTTTCAGTCCATTGCTGGACATGGACATGGCTTAGTCGTTAGTAGTACCAGTATTACTTGTTAATAAATACATATGAATCGTGAAATACAAATCGCAATGGTAATATGTTCAATATTGAAATATCACATAGTGATGTTTTTGTAAAAATCAAAAGCCGTCTCAAAGATTATGGAAATCTGTTTATGACCGATATGTTAAATACCAAAATGTATGTTTCCCCTGAAATAAAACAATTATCAGTTGCGTTAAGTGATACCTATTCGTCTTTCCGCCACTTTTGAACTACAGATACTAACAAGAACTTTTGTTTCCGTTTGTGCGTGTATTTTTGGGCCTCATATCTTTGGTTTGATATTATCTGGTTCTCAGGGATTTTAGTTATTATGGTGATGTTCCATGTAAAACAACAGTGAAATGTCTTTTTGTTCTCGCATGTGTTGCCAATTGACGTGATACTGACGTATTCTGCCATGTGCAATATTTTGCGCTTAGATTGTTGCAAGCGCAATAATAATATAAAGTTATAAACACTTTTAATTATTGTTCCATAAAAAGCTACTTTTATTTAAGTATTTATCTATGTATGGCCTGGCCTTCAGTGTAGGGATATGAATGTGAACTACTAGGGATTATTTATTTCCACTCTAGTATCTTTAGTATGTACACATCCAGTATTATGACGCGGCCATTAACGATTAATCACCCATAAACGCTTATAATCCTTCCGTATACTGAAATATCTACAGCAATGCAAATATTAAAGATGACGAGGATAATTTTTGTCTTCGCGCTTGCATTTCCCGATGAGTAGCCAGAGGAGTGTGATACGTGCCTACGATCTGCCTGTTAAATTTTACGTCCCACCGTGGAATTAGGTTTAAGCCGATTGTCATATACCGGGTATAACTTCAGACTTCGAGTTACTACTGGAAATTCTAAGTTGGAAAAACCCGACGGTAATCAGCCCGTAAAACGAACCAAGGACCTCTTGATCAGCAGTCGCTCTAGCAATCACTCGACCAACGAGGAAGTCAGTTGAAAACTTATTGCGTATGACATAATATGTATAATATGATACAAATCTCAAAAAAAATATTTAAAGTTATTTTTGTGTCCTGTTTGTTTCATTGCGCTAAAACGATTGGACATATTGGACATAACTCATTAACACCTACGGCGTAGTAGAAAAACTGATACAAGTGAAAATTACCCAATTTTACGGATACTGATAAAGTTTGATAGCGTGATAAGTATCATAATTTACCGGGGGTCAATGTATAAAATAATTATATTTACGGGAAAACATTTCATTCCCATGGGAAAATTTAACAAAGCATTGATGTGGGGTTTCAGGAGCAATTATAATGGTAAAATGAATCAGACAATTACGAGTATTAATAACTTTTTTAAATCAAAAAGGAATTGTGTTATAAACAACCTATGACATGAACAAATTTAATCATAAAATGTATCTTGTCTCCTTGATTAGATCAGGTAACGGGCGGGTTCGGGCTAGTCATAAATTACAATGTTTATCTTGTTCTGCCAAACACCTTGTAAGCTTATCATTTAGCAACGTTTATTGTACTGAAAGAGACACTGCACAAATTAATGTTTGATCGGCATTTTTCGAATCAAAAGAAACATTTTCCAGGTTTTTTTTGACTTCATTAACAGTTCATGGGGCAACTGTTTTGGCATCTAGTTTTGACGTTCTCGAGTAGAGCTGAACAACTAGTTACGATGCTGCCTATATATGGCCAGAAACTGTTTTATTTTTGTTGATTTTTTCTTTTAATTTTAATTAAAATTATGATAATTATTTCACGTACCTATATAAGCGATTGTTATTATTTATCTATCGTGAATGTCGTATCTGACCTTCCTACAATGGACTTAGATAGGAGATTGTTATTACTAGTATTGATGTATTGTTATCACATGTCGTATTTTTAAAGATTACATTTGGTTAATGGAAACTTTCATAAATCATTTCTTTCATCTGAAAGGTAAAAATAAAAGAAAATTACCTAGATTTTTTTATTAGTCACGGCTTATAATTCACCATGAATTTTTTTATTTACTTAGATATCTACACACCTTCATGCATATTTACGCCCTTACGGGATAAACAGAAAGCACCGAGGTCCAAATATCTCTGTACTTGTAACTGTTCGCTGTAGTTTGAGTTTAGTTTTTTGCAATTACGATATAAATTATAACCAACAGTAAAATCTAAATAAATTTGAACTCAAGCTTTTATAACTTTCGAACGAATATGTCGCATATTTTTCAGCACGTGTTTATTTTTAAAACAATGTTTTTCTTACAATATCATCATCATTCATCTTTTTGTTGTTTACATTAAGTGGTATTTTATCTTAAAACGCAAATAAATTTGTAAAGGTGAAAAAGCTCCCCGATTTGAACCTAAAAGCCTCGAAGATAAATATTGAATTTCAAATCACTTAAATATCACTGCTTATTTTTAATATCTCTAATTATTTTTACTAATGACATGATCGCATTCTTTTAAATTTAAAAAAGTAGAATAATAAAACACATTTGGAAGATATTTATTCGTACGTGATCATGTTTCACTGTGGCAATACGCAGTCCATTTTAGGAATATTTAAATGTGATCAACACTGGCTGAATGGAAATTAGGTGACAACAAACAATTAAGAAAAAAAAGTATGGTTTGCAAATGAAAAAATGAAAAAAAGCCACATTTTTGAGCGGGTTTTAATTTTAAAAATGTGCCATCGAATGGCGCAGTAAATATATGACAGGTGCTCACCATTATGACACACTGATGCTATTACTGTAAATTCACACTGGTATATATTTATGAGCCATACATGCACTTTGGGGTAACCTGTGGATACAGCCTGCGCTGTTTGCGCAACGCAAATGAGGCGAGCTAATCGTTCACCAACCGTTTTATTATCCGTACACTATACGTACACTAGAAACAACACGCGGATTTACCGCCTTCTAAACCAATGGCCACAACTTCACTCGATGTATTTTGCCGCGTGAGGTTTTTATTTAAAGATAGCTGATTATTATGATATGTACAAAACCATATCAAGTATAGTAATACCGTAAAATAAATATATGTCAATGTAAAATAAATGTATGAATAAAATATAGAACTCTTAAAAACGTATTTTCGTGTATGATATTACCCTTTAAGCAATTTTGCACCCTTTTACCCTTAAATGTAATTTTGCAGCAGAACCTAATAGAAGTTATATAAAATAAACAGGGACGATCGTCCTCACTCCAATCTAGATTTGTTCTTAGGATTGGCACTTTGTTTTTCATTCGCTTATAACGTAACCAAAACCCTTAATCTATGTAGGTACGCGACGATCATAAATGAAGTTTGCGATCAAATCTCATGCGTAGCAGGTTTTCGTCTAGTACTTGCTTCTTTAACTATTCAGTACCAGTGTTGCCAACTAACCAATTGTTCACAGTACTGGTGGATCCATTGATCGCCTTTATTGCCGTAGTAAAAACCGTTAATTTATATATACTATTCCACGTTGTACCTGTACCCCTATATTGTAGGCCGCTGCATATTTCTATATTTATAGATATATTTTTGCTCGTTGATAGAGTGGTTGCAAGCGCGAATGTCGATCGGGAAGTCCTGAGTTCAAATCACGGGTAACGAGTAGGTATGGGATTTTTCTAATTTAGAATGCCTATTATAGACTCGAAATCTAGATCTGTGCCCAGTGTAAAGCAATAGGCTCAACACCTACTCCATGGGACTTAAACGTAACTGCTGAAATGTGGGAGTGTACTACACTCTTCTGCCTACGCCTTCGAGGATTACAGGCGTGGTATTATGTTCTTTATTTTTTTGAACCCATTTATGGTTCCACTGTTGAACACGGATCTCCTCTCATAATGAGAGGGTTAAGGCGATGATCTACCGCGTTGACCAAGTGCAGGTTGACCCCGTTCACAGGCCTCGGAGAACATATTATTTTGTAAACTTATTTTTTTATAAAGACACGTGCGCCAGGGTCTGAACTCAGGACCCCGGCATAAAAAGCTAAATTTTAAAACCACTAGGAAATTGCTGCTTTTACATATGTATCTACTTACCCAGTATTTACAGATCGTTCTGTAGATATAAATATTCTGCCGGCGTACTAATAAGGTGTAAAAGCAAATAAATAAACATTTCAATTTACAATTTTTATGTACTTACTTATATACTTGATAAACTAATGAGGTGCAAAATAAATTACAGCTTAACGAATTGTAATGATCTTTGTTATAACACGACATGTGTTATGTACTCTTATTTATATATAATTTCCAAATTATAACACCAGCTTTAATCGCACGTAAAAAAATCGAATATTATTAATCGTTCGAATAATATCGGAATATTATTTAAATAAGTATTAAATTCTAATAGTATTCGAATATTAATCTTGCATTTCTGTATGTTTTCATCTTTAAGTTCCAGAAACAAAATTAAACATGACAAATAAATCTTAATTGCGTTTATAGTAAATATACATTAAATATAATTAAGTAATCTATATGATATTACTGCACAACGCACAAAATGAACAAAAACAAGATTTAATGCTAATTCAAGACTAACTCTTACGTCTACTTTATAATGAGATACAATAGATCATTCGTATTAAAAATACATTATTTGTATCAGCAACACGATTATGGTCCCCTTAGTATTTGACAAAGATATTTGATAATAGCGTAAAAATAAGTAGTTTCTGAAGTCGAGCTTTTAATTTCTGGATCTATGCAATTCACATAAATTTTCGTCATTAAAATCGTTGTTTGTATTACTATTTTCATACATTCATTAGCATCACTTTTCTTCAAATGAATGTACTATTTAACATCGAGCTAATTGACGCGTAAATAAGAGTAAAATGGAGGGAAATTTCTAGAATTCTCTTTCAATAAACAATTGATAATCTTCGTTCGACTAATTAAAAACTCGACAAATGTACGTGTGCTCATCTCTTATAGAGACCGATGATGCTAAATAGAGCGTGCTTCCACCACGGGATCTGCATCTTCTGGCGCTCCGCCAGAATGTCTTGCTTGAACAACCTCCACTCTTCTCTGGTTGATGTGGAACGAGGTCCCCACGAAGGCTTTGGTCCAAACGAGCTTTTTACCGTCTGCAATAACAAATCTTATTTTTGAATCTTAATCAAAGAAATACAATAAATTCTGTCATTAATTATGTGATACTCGATTTTTATCTAGGCAGTTATTAGGGTTCTTGTAAGGGCTTCTTACTGAAGAAAGATACGGCTTAGGAATAAGAACTGACCAATTTTTGACATATAATGTGCTGCCCGCTTCTTTTGCGAGTATTATACGTTTTCCATTCATCAACGTTTAAGCAGCAGTGCACTAGAACAACGTTGCAAGTATTTTGTTCCTAGATTACTCAAAATTTCGCACGAAGTCCCATCTTGTCCTTTAAAGACATCGCTTCGTTACAAAAATACCAAAATAGAGACTAGGTTTTCTTAATTATAGCAGTTCTAGCTGGAATGATTTTTCGATTTTCTTCCTAAACGTCGTTAACATATCGTTTGTAAAAGCCGTTGTTTGTGATCTATTTATATTCTTTACCAAAGCAGTTCACCATATTTAGATTAGAAGCAAATAATATTAGAAGAATAATGAACCGCTTACCTCCCAAAATTGTGCCGACTTGCGATGGTACATCGTGAAGAATATAAAGATGGGAACTAAGATGATTCCCGCGAACAGCATCAGGTACCCGCTCACTGAAAATATAACGAAGTTCATTAGATTATTTTGAAACAACGTGATAACGTTTTGTAATAAAAAGAAGATGAGTTCTTATGAGAACAAGTCCAAAATTTGAGCTTTTCATGTCCCATCATGGATAACATTGTGTTTGAGCAAAGTATTGAAACTCTTATAAATGTATTTCTTTATGTCCTTACCATAACCAGCAGTGGGGTAGACGTACTCTCCAGCAAAGACAAGAGCTTCAGACGAGATGAGCGCGTATGTGAACACCACCAGCATCATGGCGGGCGTGATGATGCTCCAGCAGATCCGCCAGTACACACTTGTCTTCATACCTAACATGAATTCGATGTCGAGACAGAAGCTCTCCAACCCTGAAAATCATAATGATTAAGTAGGCATTATTTTTTAGTGGTAATAATAAATTGTGGTGTGTATTATTTAAATTAGCAATTGTTCCATTTAAAATTAATTACTCATTTTATAAAAAATGACAACTCAGAAGTCAAAACCTAAATTTTCGTAAAGTCTATTACGATTAATTTCTTAGTATTAATTTATTACCGTAAATCCAGAAGACACCGATAACTTCTGCGATGGCGCAGAAAAGAACGAGGAAAGTGCCTCCATAATAGTCAACTATTTCCAAGATGTATTGACCTCCCTGAAAAGACATAACAATATTTAATTATATGTATAGATACAAGGAAATGATGTACAAAGTAACATTTGATAAACCGAACAATCTTGGAGAACAGGTTCTTAATGTGAAACTCAAAATCCTTAGAAGTATACTAACAGGGGTAACATAGACGAGGCCCACGAGGAAGCCCGCGGAGCAACAGATGCAGGACATGTAGACGGTGCGCACGCGCGGGAAACTGTCCATTACCACGGTGTTGATGGTGGACAGCAGCGCCACCGCCGACCCCACGCCCAGCACCGACATCATCAGGAAGAACAGCACGGAGAACAGCTGCAATGTTCATTTGGAATTGGCTTCCAATCCTTGTACGCAGGTTTTAAGTCTAGTGTACACGAGACATTGAGATTCGTAGGGGATATTTACATGAAACATTTTTTAAGCTTTGTAAAGTACTATTTATGAATACCTATATAAAAAGCTATGGTGGTGAATATTAGGTTTAGATAATTCCGAATAATTAATTACAGGTACATAAACATCATTTCTTTACCGTTGATGTTCGTATTAATTTTAAGTACATTATGTTGTTCTTTCTTATAATATTTGTAAGTAATACAAACTTGTGGTTGGAAAGTCTTGGCAATGGCGTCTGGGTACGACACGAAAGCGAGGCCCGCACCGCCAGAGCCGACCACCTCTCCCACCTCTCTGTTCAGCACATACGCCAAGTTGCCCAGAATACCGAAGATCGTGATCCCGGACAGTAGACTCGTGAATGTGTCCAGCGTCGTAACTATCATAGCGTCTCTGTGTAATAATTTGTTAACTTTACCATAATTATAGTTTTAAAAGACATTTAAATTTTTAAGCTAAGCAGTACCATATTTTATATAGCAGAAACTTGGCAATAAACATCTGCATCTTGCATTTTAAATACAACGGAAGTTCCGACGAAGCGACAACTCTCACAGTCGTCTACGCGCTGTTAATCCGGAAGATTTAGATAGAACACTTTACGTCACTTTCCATTTCATTTTATTACCCGTTCAATCGAAACACGTCTATGAACAATGTTGTTAAAGGTGTGCGTTTATTGGTGCAAATCATATATTACGTGTCTTATTTCTAATCAATGATTGCCATGTTAGTCTATGTAATCTTATTGTCTAATCTTACTGTCCAATCTTATTAAATTGCCTTGATAGTTTCACTGTTAGCTTGTTTTAAGTTAGAATTCATGTTACATAACATTAACTTATTAAATTGTACTACTTTTTGGCGGACTGAATAATATTGGGCGGAAACAGTAAAATCGATTGAACTGTGGGTACTTCATCTACAGATGAAATAACAAATTAAATATTTTACCATTAAGAATCACATACAAAAATGACAAACATTCAAACTAAATGGAATAATATTTTACAAATGGGTGTTATCATATCACTGGAATCTGCCTCTCCATACACTCAGTCAGCATTTCTTTTACTCCTTTCTAAATTAAATTTTCAAATAACGACCATTAATTATAAAAGCTTACGGTGGTGCCACTATCGGTGAGCTGATATACCGCCAAACACAAATAAAGAAATCGTAACAATATGTACCTGTAAACATTTTGCCGGAATCCGTTGTAGGAGGAGAACATGATGATAGCCCCAGTGCACACTGACAGGGAGAAAAATACTTGCGTCACTGCTGCATACCACACCTGGAGACAGTAATTTCTTTCCTGTACCATATTTTGTAAGTATAATGAAAAGAAAGTATATTTTTTGGCGTTTCTTTTCATATGAATTTTACTAACTAAAAGACTTACATCAAGCTCTTGCAGTTTCTCCCATTGAGGTGTGATGAAGAAAAGGATTCCGTTGCCTGCGCCATCTAAGATCACCGTACTGCAAATTCACCAAAATTTTGACATTTAGTCCTCAGTGTTTACCATTGGGTCATAAATGCCTTTTGTTATTTAGTTATGCTTAAAAATTCGATTTATATAACGATCATATTATAATGTTTGTAATGATTGTTTTATATTGATTAGATTAGTTGAAAATGAATTACATATTTCATTAATAAAATCTGACCTGATAAGCAAAATTATCATGACGACATATGGGAATAGGGCCAGGAAGTACGCGGCCTTGCCGGAACTCTTGACGCCTTGAGATACGATCACAAAAATTATAAGCCATGCTATGAACAGGCTGAGGGTCAGATACCAGATTGGAGCACCTGTAAACAAAGGAAAATCTAATTATGTTTGATCTGAGGCAAAGGGTAGTAACATTAATAGAAAAATAACTTTTTATAATACCTATGTATGGTGACAATGATCTATTTTGGCAACAAGTGAAAAATGTTAACTTAACCGTTCACTTTTGCATACATTCATTTAAATATCGAAATAGCTAAAACCTTTCTAAGAATTCTCGCTGTTTACGACTTGCTTTACAAGATGACGTGTTCGTTTTCATGGCACATAGTTTCGTGAAAGTTCTTTTTGCCTTCTTTGTTCGTTCATTTTATTTGTTTATTCCTAAACTAAACGTAGCATACAGTAAAACGGAAAATATAAATCTTGAACTTATCTTTAATCTTGTGCTTAATGTCACACTGAACCAGGAATGACACCTTAATGATAGTTCCTTTATCTCCACAACACGTTCAATTACAGAATAATAAAGTAAACACTCGCCTAATCCACCTTCGATGCCGTCGCTTTGCTGAAGAACGGTTCTCCTGAAACAATAAATTGCGAGAATTTTTATATCTCCAGATATAATTATCATATACTGTGAAAAATGACAATGACATCATAATATCAATCACATCATCATCGTATAAAAGATCCATCTGCCAGGTCTGTTTGTTACGAGTAGTTTTGACGTTTGTACTCCCCGACCGAGTACCTAATTAGATACCTACTCTTTTTACTAATACCTACATATGAGTAGTATGGTACGGATAAGAATTGCTTGGGGGTATAATTAATATTGATGTTAAATTTTATGAAAGTTATGTACGATGGAATTATTCTTCTTAAACAGGCCTCAAAAAAGTTGGCGGCACTATATGTGTAACTTAGAAGATTAAATCCCAATGACATTATATTATACGACATATTTTACAAGGATTAAGCCATATTCGAGTATTTAGCAACCCGAATATTTTACAAGGAAAACTTACAGGAAATACAGTTCAGCGCTGCTCGTTGCGTTTTCAATGAATGTGACGTTGACCGCGTTGGACGGTATGCAGTTGTCCCATTCTGGTTCACAAATTGTCCACGGCAGGTCACTTTGAAAGCTCATAGCCAAGTAGAATAAACAGAGAGCTATAATCGACACGTAGTACGAGAGAATGTAACCACAGCCGAGAGCCTGGGCCCACCCCGTGCCTGAAAATAATAAAAATGTCAGTTTCAATTACATCCCAATGACAATAGGGACCGATAAGGAAAATAATTGATGTTCAATAATATTATTTTTTAATTTCAATGCCAACATTATTCACCAAACGTGTTAGCAAGCACATTACAAATCTTCATGTAGTTGCGTTATTCAGATATCCGTAATATGTATTTATCATATTATGCCCATGTCCTTTGCCTAACGAGTACAACTGACAAGGTATCAACACAACAAAAAGTAATTTTTGTGAAACACCATTCGAAGTTACCTTTCATAGCCGGTGACAATGCCCATACTTTTACACTGTTACGAGAGCTGAACTGTCCGAGGACTCCTTCGAGGTAATACATAGGTTTTCCTATTAGAACAAGGACGATGATGTAAGGGACGAGAAAAGCGCCTCCTCCATTCTGGTAGGCGACGAATGGAAACCTCCACACGTTGCCAAGACCCACCGACGTGGCGATGCACGACATGAGAAACTCAATTTGATTTCCCCACATTGCCCGTTCCGGTTCCTCTTGAGCTTCAGCCTGAAAGTCAACGCACCTTAATGTATGAAATTGAACCATGCCAGGAAAATCGTAAAACAGATACGTTGATGTGCGAAATTATTACAATTTAAATATATTATTAACCTTTCTCCCATTTTGTTGATCTTTTGGCACAGTACTTGGTGTTGATAAATCGGGTCCCTCAGTTTCACTCTAAAACATAATACCGTATTTAATTAATATGACATGTAATTTCCAGAGAAGTGCCACGTGCTATATTAGGTATTTGTTGGTCACGTTTTTGTTGAAGAGGTATTTGTAAGGTACCATATAACACTTTTAAGGTTTGTTAGCTTCTTTGATGATTTGTATAGCAATTAAAATTGAAAATATGTATGAAGTAACTGAAACGCTTACAGTAACGTTGCGGAATGTATCATGTGACGTCATCCAAAGCACGTGCTAACTGGCGGCGTTTGAACGGCGAACATTTATTCAATTTCTTAAACTTCAGTATTCGAAAGAAGTTGATTTTTTTTCAAGCCTATTTGTATTTTTCTACATTACAAAGATGTTAATGATTAAGTAATAATTCAAGACATAAGAAAAATCTCGCATATTCCCTATTAAGCTAAATAATCTGCAGATTGCCTAGATAATATACAGACTAATAACCAAGCAATCGATTAGTTGAATAAAATATGCTCCACGACTAAACAAAATATTCCAGTTCATATTAATAATTTAATCATTTTACTTCGATATGTACAACATAAAGAATAAAACATTGCGCAAATCTAAAATTGTAATGAATCTAGTTTATTTAGTGGCTACGAATTAGACAATGTAACACATTCAAAATATAATATGTAAAATATGTACTTTATATTAAGATAATATAAATAAATCTTCGGAAGTTAAGTTACTCAGATATTACAAATTATTTTTGGCGGGACTACAAAATTTTTTTTGGTCGATATCGTATGTTAAAATATCTAATTATTAGGAACATTGACATTAAATTACGCGTAAATTCCTTTAATTCTTATATATTTTGTATGTAAGGTTCTAATTTATTTGTTTATGGCTATTTCAATCACAAGCCTGTCCCCGTGCATTGCTGGACGTGTTTCCTAATTAGCATCATTGCGCCTTGCTCTTGTTTACCCGTTTATTGTTAGTAGAATCTGAATACCTTGCTTATGTAGAAAGTACCTAGATGATCGAGTTTAACTCGGTGTTTTTTTTTAGATACGAATTAGATGCGTTGTTATAGGGCTCCCAATAATAGTTTTTCTCACAAAAGAAGGAACTTGAAAAAAACAAGGAAAAATAATCGGACTGGAGACATCTGGACTCAAACCAGTGTCTTCTGGTTTTTGGACCGCCCAATTTCCTATCTGAAGATGATTATAACTTGTACATGGTGGCGAAATTTATCTTAGTATTCTAAGGATATAGTAGCAGTTTTTCACTGCCTGAAAATAAGGATAAAACGAAGTTTTCTAAAACTGAAACCTAGATAGACCGATTTATCGCACCCGAAACTCTCTGCATACCTACTAAATGTCACGAAAATCGTTGGAGCCATTTCCGAGATTCTTCAAATTAAACATAAAATTAAAAAATATGACTCTACCTGACATCTATTAGTGAGTAGTAATACTATTATTTTTATGTATTTGGACCATTTAACTGCTTTACCGACACAATAACACTAAATCTACTTCAGTAGATGGCGTTGTTAACAACACTAAGCTAATTTTCATTGCCTGAAAACATGGATAAAACGTATTTTCTAACAATGAAACCTAGCTATATCGATTTATCACTCCCCGAAACCCCGTGCATGTTAAATTTAATGAAAAACGTTGAAGCCGTTTCCAATATTCCGATTATATATATACATACGAGTATATACAAGAATTGCTCGTTTAAAGGTAGGTATTAGATATGAATCGTGAAATACAAATTGCAATCATAATGTTTTGAATACAGTAATATCACTAATATAATTATGATATGTTTTATAATAGCCAAAAGCCGCCTCAAAGATTATGGAAATCTGTTTATGACCGATATATATGTTAAATGCCAACATGTAGGTACCTATACTGCCTCTGAAATAAAACAATTATCAGTTGCGTTAAGTTATGCCTATTTGTCTTTTCACCATTTTTGAACTACAGATACTATAACAAGGACTTGTGTGTAATCTGAAAGGCAATAAGTAATAGTTTATAAAACCTAAATAAACACGCTTTTATTGCTAATCGAACTAAAAACTAGTAAATAATTTTAATGATAAAGAGTTTAATATTACAGTAGTAGAAGATCGAACAAACAATCATAATGAATCGCATCAAAATAAAATTATAATATTAAAATAATAATTCAATAAAAGTTCGCAATTACGTGTGTTTATGTTCTGCATTAAAACATTACAAGTGCTTATCAGAAATCTGAACTTGTTTTTTTCATTTTCAGTTTTGTTATTTACTTAATATTTATTACGCAGTCGGGTTTTTTTTTATTTTTTAATTATATTTTTTTGTTCTTATTAGTAACTGCTTATAATTTCTCATGTAATTGTTTATTTACATAAATATTTTCAAGCTACGTTCCTTACAGGATAGATAGAGAGCACCTAGTTCGAAATACTCATATCTCTGTCCTTGTAATTGTTCGCTGCACTTTGAGTTTAGTTTTATACAATTACCTACGATATAATGTATAACCGACAGTACAATCTTAATATATTAATTTGGACTCAAGCTTTTATAAAGGTCGTAATAATATATTACAATATTTGTCAGCAAGTGTTTTTTCTTAAAACCATGTATTTATTTTAGTATTATCATCATTCAACTTTTTATTCCTTACAGTAAGTCGTATTTGATCTTAAAACGCACATAAT
>DWFT01000132.1:0-14399 GCA_018246795.1 Microceris patrobas patrobas
ATTAATGCTTCTATAAATAAATATAATGTTTGAGTACTTTCATATTAACTGCTATCGCTCTCAAACATTTTTCATTTCAACCATTCATCAAAGCTTTTTATACAGCCGCCAAAGTACTTTATGATCTTCCGTATCTCTGTTTAATATTGCCGAGTTCGTGAACCATATAATTGAATCTGATTTAACGCTGAAGTCCACTCATTTAATACTGAAGCTAGAGTGTATAAACCATTTTATTTGTAGCTAATACAAAATAAAAAATGTTTATGACATGGTAACTAAGAAATTATGAAGGAGGAACTCATTCAGTACCTACATTTACGGTGTAACTGGTACCAGTATTTTACAACCTCGTTAGTACCTATAGTCGTTGCAGTCTAGCGTGACTGCTGCACAGGAGATTATGAGTTCGATCGCCGGATCGGGCAAAATGTTACTGGCTTTCTCTAACTTAACATTACCAGTAGTAGCACGGAGTATGGATTTGAGCCCGATGTATGGCTACAGGCTGACCCCCTATTTTATAGGACGTATAACTGATAGTGAGAAATGGGAGTTGAGCTAAGCTCCTCTGCCTACCTTTTCTGGCAAATACAGTCGTGACGTAATGTTATAATGATAAAGTTATTTAATGAAATATGATTTATGATGAAACATTTGAAAAATAGAATCCGCAATCGTATATACCTACAGTTTAGAAAACCATCTCTTCGTGTGTTTACAAACGTAAATATCAGTTCGGCAGTTTCGGCAGTAATGAGATCGTCTATACGCTTTACTGGTTATAAATACACATTTAATGTAACACCAGCAACAATAGTAACCTACATACCGACTGCCAGTCCATCGATACACATAAAATATTCATAAGATCAATAAAATTCCAATTCGTAGTCGCGCAACGTGTTCAAACCTAAGCTATTGTCAATGACAGTGTAATTCCCAAGGCCCCGAAGCCTTGATAAGTAGCCTTGATAATTCCGGAATTACCATACTCATTTCGGGAATTCGCTTTCAAGGTTGCAAGTAAATGGGATTATCCAATCTCCCGTTACGAAAATATTGGAAATGGGAATATTAAGTCCAACTACGCGTAGATAATGGACATTGGAAAACTATGATTTATTTATTTACTGTAGCGAAACCAATTACATTAATTAACTAACAAGATAGTCGCTCGAGTAACATTGATATAAATAAACCAAAAAATTATTTACGATTGTTTGCTTCGTGTTTAACAAAATAAGATTATATTGGTTTTTGTTTTCAAACGATCAAAATATATCTATCGTAAATCTATCGAGGAACACACTAACACGATTAGTCTCACAATGAGTTACGCCATATATCACTTTCACATATTTATAAACGACTACGCAATAATTGAGTAGGCAACGATAGATCTGACAGAACAGATAAAACAGTTGTTCATCAGTTGAGTAACTCTCGGAACCGATTTCGCACCAAGCGACTACGCATCGTATAATTTCCAAAATTACGTAACATTACACCTGTAATTCTCCAATGGATAGACATAGGAATGTAGAAATCTCCCACATTTCACCAGTTAAGTTTACGTCTCACAATAGGTGATGAGCATATTGCCATACACCGGTCTCGGATCTAGACTCCGAGCCGCTACTAGAAATTTCTACTAAGAAATCTAAATCTAAACCTAAAAAACCAATACGGATTTAAACAGAGGTCCTCTCGATCAGTAGTTGCGCTTGTAACAACTCGACAAACTCAGAAAAAATTGAGACACTTATATACATGAAGCTACACATTTACATGTATGTATATACCACCCAGAGGTATTTATAATTGATAGGAAATAATATTGTATCTTATGTAACAAATATGAATCGAGATGTGTATAAGGATGTATCTTCTCTTGTAATTACACTACTATAGTACAAGTTGCTTCAGTTATTTTTGAGATAACTCCGAGAAATAACTAACAAAGTATTATTACGTTCTGCATTATGTACTTACATGCCTTTTACAAACATGTTAATTTGATCTTCTATTCTATATCAGTTAAATAGTCTACTTAACATTTAACGGCCTATATTTCGTTGATTTATTATTGCAACATTATAATACTTAAATTCAAATAACACACAAGTGTGTTGTGCAATTTGCATGTCATTACACTGATCATTTTCAAGTTTAATATTTGCACTCTCCGCCCACTCTGTCTGGAACTCTTGAGAATCATTAGCGCCCACGACTCACCCTACTGTTGGTTATCTAACTCACACCTACAGCCACCCGGGCCACAGATAATCTTATTGTAATACGACCTTTGTATAACTTTTTCTACTTTACGACTTTTAATTTCAGTGAATGAACAAAGTATAAGTTAATAAGTTTATGATAAAAATGTGTGTTTATTTTTCCGCGCAGTCTATCTTTTCGGAAGCTATTTCTGTCTGAGCTGTTAGATAATGAGCCGGCTGCATTTCTGTACAGGAAAACGTAAACTTTATAGCACTCGAGAGATACAAATAGGTGACATTTATCGGGTTCCGCAGCGTGGGCGTGATCGATATCGGAGTCTGGGCGAGATAGTGATGACAAATTAAATGTTGCCCACTGTCTACTGGCGGACGTTTACAATCTGTTACAATCGCAACACCTACACGTGGTTACACCAAACGTGATTCTTTCTAGGGACTTTCATTACCAACATTTAATTGTTAGTAATGATAGATAGCAAAAAAAATATTCAATCAATACAAAAAAAGATTTTAAAAGATGTATTTAAGAAAAAAAACGCACAGTTTTACATCTGATTCATGTTAATTTCCTTCCTTGATCATTCTATTGTTTCCGATTCCAAAATAGTTCATGTATCAGAACTATTTGCAGCTTTAAGTCAACAAAACACACTGTACACGTTTAATAATACGCGTAAAGAACACTTATGGTACATGGTAAGGAAAGTCCGTGTGAAGTGTTTCAAAGGATTCTCGCGCTCGGCTGGAGTGGGCGCTGAAAATAGAAGTGCCTACCTAGAGCGACGCGTGCCGGGTCTTGTTAGGAATTCGGAGGGGACATTCCAAAGACACAGCCCCACTTGTGTCATTTTTGATGACTTTTTATTTATATTTCCGGTATAAGACGCTTTCAAGGGCCGCCGACTGGACTATTTCACGTATTACTCATAAAGCGCGTTATATGTACATTAGTAATATTTTCACAATGTTGTTACAATTTAAATTCTCATATCTTTACAATTTAGATTTATTTAACTTAAGGTTTTTTTATAGTTTTGGTTACAGATTTGTATATTATAAATTTTGTTATTTTAAACAAAATAATTTGTATCTTTGTTTTTTTAATACTTGTTGTTCAGATACGCTGCGGAAACATTTTTTTGGCAGCGTTCAGGTTCGACGGGACTGGACCTATATTTATTTGGCGCCAAACGTAAATAAAACGTGACATCTTCCCCCAAATTTACTGCTATTGAAAACGACACTGGCCGTGTAGCGCACTGCGCGAAATTGTTGCGAAAAAAAACATTCTGCTTTCAAATTCAAATTCTCAGGCATTCATATTATATTATACTGGGGTTTCAAACTAAAGTTTAAACTAGGAAAGTATGTATACCGCGTACCAAAGAGTAAATAATATTTTACATTATATTTATTGGCTGCATGAAAAATATCGTCATTAATCATATGTATCATAGAAGAACATCTGAAAAACAATATACCGAATTCATTCGCCCGAGAAAAAAGACGGAATACATAAATTCTGATGGAAGTTTAATCTTCTCTTTACTGGAGCTATCATAACGGAACTACGAGCGTTCTTTGTTCAGATTCACAAAGAAAATTAAAATAATCAAAGATGTAAAATGATTCCGCCTGTTTCCATCGTGTTATAAACCTTAAGGTACACAAGAATAGTGAATCATAGTTAATGACATTGGCATTCAACTGTTGAGTGAGTAATGACGCAAGAATCGATTATGTTTTATAAATGTTGGGCATTCCTCCTGATAAAATCGTTGCGTTATTTTTAAAAAGATATACGAGTATATGAAGATATATTTCAAACTAATCTTCAAACGTAACTCAGAAAATGTATTTTAAAAATTGACTATGAATAAATTAAACGCGTATGCACTCACGAAATTGAAACAAGGAAACTTTTGCGCATATAAAGATGTTTGAGAATACATACTTATCATTATCATTAACTACCCTTGAGTCATTCCATTTTTGGACATGGGTCTCCACTCTCTTTACTCTGTATCTACTAAAAGATACTATTAACATTATGACGTAAAGTCATAAACAATTTTGTGGGCATAGACACCACGAACGTCATCCAGAACGAATTACGTTTAATGAATGAAACTCAAGATTGCCAGCTGAGCTACGAGTCACTTCACTGGATTTAATTCTTGGAAGTGTTTCAAAAGCAATACAAGAAAATACGATTCTTATTCGTAAGCACTGCATACAAATCTCTCGTCTTTAAAATTCATAACAAATTGAAAATATCAAGAATTATATTTTAATCAGTTAAAATAAAATATTAACATAAAGGTAATATCATAAAAAAGTAGCGTAATTTTAAATTACTCGTATCTTAATATTTCCATAGACAATCTCTAACTTTATTCAGCGACGTTAAAGAACGTAACCCTGATTTAAATAAATGTAATTTATTAAAGATAAATGTATGTTTTATTATGTAAAAATGACAATATTGTTTCCAGACGTGCACAAGTATCCGCCATCATGAGGGACGAGCGTGCCAGTCCGCCGCGCGTGCGCATTGCCGTCATTGGCAGCTCCAGAGTTGGCAAATCCGGTAAGCACTATACTGCCAGGCAACAATTCAACATTACATAAATTTATATTAAACGAAACAGCTGGTGTCACTGTAAATAGCAAAACTGAATTTTTCCACATAACATACATTAGGTTATGTAAATTCATGAAAAATATTCCACAATTTGACATAACTAACATCTTAAACTACGGAAAGGAGTTATATTACAATGGCTGAGTAGTTTGGTAACCGGACGAATAAATTAAACATTTTGCCGGTTTACGTACTAATACTAACTTTAGAGCCATGTATGCGAACTTTTTTAAATTTAGTAATATGTAATATACCAAATACATATCAATCAAATAGTAATATGTAATATACCAAATACTTATATTTAAATTCCAGATGTCTTTAACGTAAAATACTATTTTTATATTTATTGTGACAGATACTTGCCATAAGGGAATTGGTGCTGAAATAAAAGTTTCCTTCAAAGCGACCCTAATAGTACACTCAGCCATAAAAAATGTTCACACCTAAGTAAAATGTTGTACATCAATTTCAAAGTAATTTCCGCATTCCACGTTATATTTTTCGGTTTCAACATTTAAAACTTTAAATCAGCACACTGTGTTGAAAATGAGCGGCATTTTGGAAATCAGGTCCTCGTAAAATGTAGTCTTAAATCTACAGTTTGTTGATATTATCATCTTGCGACCTATTTGCTTGTGAGAGCTGTCATAATTGGAAAAGTTTAACGACGTAAAAAAAACACTTTTTTTATCGCACACCGTGTTTTTTTTTGTACAAGAAACACGAAACTACCTACATTTGACCAAGTTGTATAGAAAATGGATACTGTAAAAAAAATGTGCTACTTTCTAATTTTTGTTACTGAAATTTTGCAAGCTGATGAAATCAGTGAGTTGAAATCATGACTGGAAACTATTACCTACACCTGTCCGTCTCATTTAAAAATACCAACTATTTTAATAATGCAGGCCAATGGCCTGTGTAAAAACGCAATTATATGTAATTGAGGCGAACGCCAATATTATTGTAGCTCAAACGACGCAGAAGCTAAACAACACTAATAAAGCAAATGTACATTTTACACAACCACTAAAAGGAAGTTTCGGTAAAGCGATGTAAAAGAATTTTACGTTTTTCTTGATTACATCTGAAGAATTTAACACATGACATCACTCGGCCCGGATGATCTAACACACACATACCTATGTTACTCCAGTGACCCATTCCACTCAGTGATGCAATAAAAACGAGTGGCTTTCTTTTGTTTTCTCTAACAACAAACCGAGCAACACTTTTCTTACACTGTTATCTACTAAAGATCGCTTAAGTCGGCCAGATGAATACAATCATACTCAATTTTGCTGTATACTTTGGATCTCATCTTTGACATAAAAACCGTTTGAAGTTCCTTTTGAAGTTTTTAAATATCTGATTACTGGGATAGTAATTATATAAGAATCGTTTGTTTGTTTTAGCCCTCATCGTTCGTTACTTGACAAGGCGTTACATTGGCGAATATCACTCAAATACAGGTAAATATAAAAAAAAAACATATCTACATAGAGTACATTAATATACAAAAAGTGAACATTTATTAAACCGCTCTACACAGTACTATTTCACAGAGTAATAAAAAAAATGATCTTTGAACAAGTATGTCGAAATGAGTCACAAATATTAATCCAAAAGATCCAAAATTTTAAATTTCTCTACTTTGTCATTATGTTGATAAAAATTTTGTATTAAGAAGCGTCAATGGATTAATATAAGATATTGTTTTCTTACAGATCTCCTATACAGACAGACTGTACCAATAAATGGAACGCCGATAGAACTAGAAGTTATAGATGTATCAGGATCCAATCTGGACAAATTTCCGGCTGAACAGGTAATGTTAACTATTTTTATACTAACAAAGATGTAGGTTTAATTCCTGTCCGCGCTCATATCTGACAGCGCTAATTAACCTAACTTAATATAAACAAAATACAATCTGCTACTCACTTCTTTTCCTATAATCAATTCGTATCTGAGTCCAGCTCTATAGTTTTGTAAACTTTTGTAGACTGTTTTGTAGATAGCTTGCTCTATATATAATTGTTAATATGTTGAATAGCACTAATAATATAATATAACTATAACTAATAATATAACTAAACTATAACTAATAATATAACTAAACAGTAGTAATTTATATACATATCTCCCTTGAACTACGTCAAAGCATTCAGATTGCAATAAGACAGTAGTCAGCAACAAAATATATGTAGGTTAATGGTGTAACGGGCCTCGCTGATCGTTACTCTTCACCTTCAGGCAATTTAAAGCAGGAGTCGAACTCCTCAGCGACCTTAGCGCTCTTGGAACATTAAAACTGATACTAAATCACGCTATGATCAGAGTTGTTCGAGATTTCTTAACGATAACACAATAATTCGACGAGGTCGCGATGTTATGGGCGCGTAATCGCCTACGTATGACGTATCGATAACAACAGTTGTTTTGGGTTTCTTTCACCTTGGGTTTTTTACTACTGAGTTTTATTCATGAGTTCGACGTAAACACGCTGTTGGAACTATCTTATGTATTTTTATAATGGCCTGCTCTTACTACGTACTGCGTAAAGGATTGAGAGTTTTACGAAAACGTTGCTACTGCGTCATTCACCACGAATTGCCCTCTAGAATATTTTTCGAATTTCATCAATTCCATGTAATTTAACATTGGAATCGGAGTCGTATTCCAACTAATTTTATTTGCAATTAATTATTAAATCATTCCATATAATCAAGAACTCTGTTAGTTTAATCAGTTAAGTAGTTTGGTGCAAAAAAAAATGACTGTTAAATACTGTATTTACTGTTAAAATATTTTGTCTTCTTCTCCAAATTGTTTATCATACGGATAGACTGAGCTTTTATGAAATAGTACCGGTAGCACGAGGAATGTGAACGGGCAAGTCTGGATCAAATCAAACCGGTGTTGCCGGTCATCTCTTCCGCAAACAAAATCGAAGATTAAACGGGGGCTGAACCCGTTTTATGTCCCAACATGTGGGTTAATCGTCGATACTATAATGCGTGTTGGATGAGCAGTGGCGCTAGCGCTCCAGTGACCCACACCACCCGGATCGTATGACTCAGTGTTTGTTGGTACGCTAAGGTCGTCACAGAGCGCACGTCGGAAAAACTATTAATATAAATCATAATGTAACGTCACGCCTGCATTTCCACAAAGGGATAGGCTGATGGGTATAGCACACTTCTACGGTTTACCAGTTAATATTATAATGTACATAGCTAAGTAACGCAGACGGTAACTAAGCGTTAATATGTATAAACCTTTCTGGTCATTATCTGCGCAGTAATGTCTTGATGTACCGAGATATGTCTTGCTATTTCGGAGATTTTGAAGATGTGAGCAAGGAATATACTCATATATTATAGCTACATGTGCCGGGTCACCCGAGGGTTACTATAGACAATATATTACATTTATTTTACACCTTCACGCCTATAACATCCACCTAATATATGCGTTTCTGTAATATACATTTTAGCTCCGTCTGAAATGACCTTCATAAATAGTACTAGCACACCAAAAATAATTCAATTCACAGTCTCTCTTGAACTCGCTGAAGCTTAAACGAACCGAGCGAAAGAAATTCGCATTAAGGTTCTGTTTTCTAACTTAATATCTACTTTTCTTATAAACCCATTGTTATCAGTGGGGATTTAATTTTCACAAATATTACTGAGTGAACAATGAAATGAGAAACTTTATTTGTGAATAACATTTTTATTTTTTTTGTTTGTAACAAACTGTTTTTAAACTCCATTCCATTAAATAATACGTAATAAGCTCTTCATAAATTCCATAAAAGAGAACAAATAATACTAACAATTATTAAAATATTACAATCTTAACTGATTTAATCTTAATCCAAGCTTACAAAATTCAATGTAAATTTGTTCTGAATAAACATCTATTCATTTTCGTCATTTAAAATCGTTCGTTTTATATTTGATTATGCTTTACCGTTAGCAACAAAAAGGCCTAGTAAAATCCAATTAGCGTTTTCTACCAATCAACACAAGTGACAACGAAAAGATAGACACCTAATAATAATCTTTAAAAATAAATTACATTCATGTTTTTTTTAAAAAAAAGACGGTACTAATCGCTTGGTTACGCTTTAAACCGCATAGATATTACCTGCCGCGACCGCAGCGATACCGCATCTAAAAATAAAAGCCAAGGTACATGATACGGGAATGAGGCCGTCAATCAATATCCATCAATGATTTGTCTAGAACATGGCTGTATTTTCATAGAGAATTGCGTGTAACACGATATTTGGTACGTACAGACAAGCACTTTCGTTCCCTTATCGACATCGAACACCATAATTCATGGAACCAAGGACGAGCTTAATAATATGATAACGGCTCCTGTAACAAAACAAAACGCTTAAAGTGACATGAAATATTAGTATGCAATGTTTTAATAATCGATGAGTTAGTAATGTTTTTGATTAAAAGTAACACGTTACATCGTAAATTGTTTACAATCATTACAAGATTTATGTTATGTTGTATTATAATAAATTTTGTGTACGATATTAGTTCCATAGATTATTAGACGTCACCATACAGAGTTTAAGAAGAAAAAAAGGCATACTAATCTTTTTTCAAATTGAAGCAAGTTCTTTTATGAAGGATTTAAACGATGTTAATAAAAATATAATCAGTGATATAAATCATAATAACGAACGTTGTTATCGATGTGATGCGCAAGTTTGGAGGACCTTGACTGTTTCATGATAATTTATAGAGTTGTGTTTAACGAGTGTTGTAGCTGCATACTGCTACGGATGGTGAGAGATTGTAAAGGACCATTATAATATAAATATATTGTACAAATTATACAGTACCTATATAGTACAATAACTATATATTTTATTACATGCTTTAAGTTCATAAGTTTGGAACAAAATTCTTTAGTCACATTAACTACCACAATATTATTATTATAACACTACGCTAGGTGGGCAAAGATTGACCAATCATTTATTGGTTATTTTGTACCAGTATTAATAGCATTATCAAAAATCATCAAATAAACTAAAACTGATATTGCTTTGGAATGATTTTTTTAAATAATAAAAGTAAATCGTCTCCGTAAATGGACAAATGGATGGTAGATATCACAAAGAAAATAATGTAGACGTAATATTAGATAACTACTCGGCAAGTTCAAGGACAGCTTCGTCAGCGAGCGCTCGCTTCGATATCGATCTCTGCTCTCCACTCGTATTACCTTCTTACTCGTACGTTAAAAGCTTTATGCACTGGGGTGCTCGGCGAAAATTGATATCAGAATTATATTATACGCTCTCGTTGCACTAGATGCTGTTAGCGACGGGATTGTAATAAGGTTATGAACGTTTTATGTGTACTAAGGATAGCGTTTAATTATCTTATGTATATTAAAAATGGAAATAGCAAGCGGATGAAAAGGTCACTGAAAGCCATAGATACCTGTATTTAAACTTATTCTTCTTGAGATTTAGTGGATAATTTGTAATGTTATCTGTCTCAATCTGTGCCCACACTTCTGCACGACATTTAAAACCTGATAGCTCTCTAAAGTACCTTATTCCAATTGCATATCAAGACAATATTTATATAGGTCTTGTTCCTTAGGAACTTAGGTTCCTTAGGTTCCTTGGGAATAGTTTGGAGACGGTCATGGTCTGAGAAAGGTGATGATGATAATTGATGATGGTAATGATGATTGTAATGATTAATTACCGTTAAAAATTCGTTTTCTCTTTGCCGTCATAATACAGATGACTAAATATGACGTATGCATCGTAATTTTGGAATCTGTCAGAGCCCAGGGCCTAGCTTGACTTAACGCTTGTATCATATCTAAAGAGGTGGAAATTCGTATCGATAGAAGTGTATGGAATATGTGGGAGATGCATAAAATATATCATTGTGTGTCGCCGCTGGACGCCGTTCAGTGTTATGTTTTTGCTGTCGACAAAATAAATATCGTAGCTCTTTCCAATAATAAATAACGCCAATCAGGTGTTGTCATTTGCGGCGTAGGAGTGCCCGTGAACCGTTCTAACGACTTATTTCGAGGTGGAATGTTGGCTCCGACGCGGTAATTAATCATATGTACGTACGCGCCGCCTTTCTTCATCTCCGTCGCTCTATTTAGCAGATCCACGACCCCATGCCATTTTGTTCCGTAGAACATAAAAATAAATTAATAATAGGCACTAAAATATCTGTAACAGATATAAATGTTGTTGTTAGTGGCAGATCTCCCGTTAAATGGAAATATAATGGAAAATAAAGATGTTGTTATAAGTAACAGAGCCATTATTATACAACATTTTGTTTACCTGATGTTAAACAAGGAATTTTGAACCAATTTAATTTATTTTATAACTATACTCATTAAAACAGAGTAATACTAAGATTGCCTAAAGACTTTCAATCTAATTACTTATACAAAAAAACAGCTTACAATCTCATTTACTTCCATAAAAAATACTGCAGTAAATCTATTAAGATTCACGTTTTTTCCTAGAAAATCCCTTTTTTAAAGCTTTTCCAAGTTTTCAAAGAATACGATAACCTTACAAGATAATTCAATTGTTTTAGATCCAATGGGCGGATGCCTGCCTGCTGGTCTACTCGGTAACCGATCGCAGTAGCTTCGACTACGCGACAGAAGTGTTAACGGTCCTCAAGCGGACACCATCCCACAGCAGTCCAGCTCACGGCCCCACTAGTTCCTCATCATCCATGCCTCTAGCTCTGTTAGGAAACAAGACGGATTTGGACCACCTAAGACAGGTCAGTTACATCAGCGTTTTGTTCTACATTAAGGATATGATCCAGAAATAATATAACATAACATCACGCCTGTATTTTTCCGAAAGGGTGTAGTACATTATAAAGATTTACCCATTTATGTTCCATGCCTGCCCATGGAATGGAGCGCAAGAGTCCATAATCTGGACAATAATATAAGATTAATTAAAATTATAATCAGCTAATGGGTTTCATCAGACACTCTGAGGCTTTTGAAGATATTCATTGGACAGAACAGTTTATTATTCGTTCGAAGAATATTGAACTAGTTTTCCTTTTGTCCATTATTTACCTTACACTCGGAATGCATTACAGCTTTGCTTATTATCATCAGTCTATACTTCGTTGAAGACCCGTTTGTTCTATTCGATTACGCATTCTTTGGATACGATACATACTCGTAGGTATATACATACATATATACATGCATTACAGGGACACGAGCTATAGTTAAACATTAGTGTTCAAACAAACAAGGCTGAAATGTTTTGAAATCAACCGTCCTCCATATCTCAACAGCCGAATGTTCTGGAATAATATAATTGCGTAGGTAGTGTGTTTTACAACTAAGCGCTAATTGTAGGGCGATAGAGATAAAAGGGATATCGTTTCTCATGCTGCGAAATGTTTTGTAAAGCTGTTGAAATAATCTATTGATTTTTATTATAGCTATTTTGGATTTATACCTGTTGTATGATACGCCTCACCCTCTATTCCATGGAGCGTATAACCTCTGCCAACACCTTTGGGAAAATACAGGCGTGATGTAATATTATATTTATTATCATCAGCAAGCATTCAACTCAACCCTATCTCGTCAGAGTAACACAGAAACTTTGTTTTAGGAAAACAGTACAGTACTATCTTCATATAGGCCTAGAAAGTTCCATTGCCATCTCGAAGACAATGGTGTAGCGAAGTACAGTGTCTTTTGAAACTCATATGCGAGGCGGACGTGAATGACTCTTTTGAGCTGAAGAGCCGCTTTTCAGAGCACAATGCTTTCCAGTTCCTTTACAATCTATGTACTCCACCGTTGAACATCGCTTCTTACGACCTAGTCAATATTGACACTAGTATGTTGCATGCATTTTGGAATCATGAATAAGTTATTATGAAGATGATGATACAGTAAATATGAAACAGTTATTATGAAGATGATGATATTGGAAATATGAAAAAGTTGTTACGGCACACGGTTCGATATTTTGCTTCTACATGCAAAATTGAATTCTTTACAGTGCTTTTTCAGATCTCATAAAATAATATTGACGCCGCTATGTTCTACACACATTGTTGTTTAAAATTTTTAAGAAGTGGCTGTCACTTCTTGAGGTTATATTATTATTTATTTAAATTTTGTAGCACCTTAAATTAAGGGATACAAGGGCGTACTTAATGCCTAATGGCATTCTCTCCCAGTCAACCCTGGGTGATGGAGAGAGCATGTCGTAGGCGCACATTTCAGACTATTGGAAAATAATAAGTTAGCGTTGAATGCTTTACTTTCACACAGTTCACAAAGGTTCAGTAACCTTTGATATAATTCATGCTAAATGTGGTGCAAACATGTTCGACGAACATCCGGTTCGGATATTTCAACGAGACGTCTACTACTGAAGTAAAAATTGTTTCATTCCTTGTACAAAACTTTACACCTTTAGTACACGGATGAAAGTATTTTCGATTACATTTGTTCTTAACAAAGTAGAATTTATCAAATTATTGTTATTATATTATTACGCTAGATCCCTTACGGGGCGTGTAGAGCATTAAGTTCTCAATATTTCTTTCTTAAAACCTGACAGTTCTTCTATATTCATTACTCCGTTATGCAAGTTTGTATATTTTAGTAATGAAATGGGTTCAAAAGTTTCAAAACATAATAAAAGATAACATCACGCCTGTATTAACCCATACAAATAGACAGAAGACTGTAGCACACGTTCAAGTTTCACCGCTGTCAATATGTTATCCGTAACTTTCCAATTATGGTCGTACAATAGTGTAAATTATTTTTTCTGCATTGGTTACAGGTGCCCACAAAAGAGGGTCAGGCGGTAAGCGCGGCGCACGGCGCGTCGTTCAGCGAGGCGAGCGTCGCGGACAATTCGGGCGACCTGTACCGCTGTGTGGACCGCCTGCTGGCCGAGGTGGGCACGCCGCAGCGGACGCGCAAGTTCTCCGTCACCAAGATGCTTGGCTCACTTATAGGTATACTATACTTGTGAATAGTATTGTATTTATAAATCGCTTATAAATAGCTTAAGTTAGGTTACGTACATATCTTTTAACAATAATGTATATAATTTTACTAGTATTATATTTATATCTTAATCTTTTGTTATTGGCATTTTGTTTTGAGGTCTCCAGTCAATAATCCTTTGCATTATCTAATACAAATAATGAATATGGAACGAACTAAGTTGAATTAATTTCTGGAGTTGAATTTGAATTTCTTAGACATTATTTATACAAGTTTGTTATATATCTATCATGTTTTTACGTATGACATTATACAGTCGAACGTTCAGCAATAAAATCTTAATATATATAAAACAATGTAGAGCATAAACATTACAAATTTACATGTATATATTGAAAAATGCACGTTTAACAACACTGTGATGTGTCGGCGCAGGCGGCGCGGCGAACTCGAACCAGACGAGCCGCAGC
>DWFT01000133.1:0-14382 GCA_018246795.1 Microceris patrobas patrobas
TATACATGGTGTAAGACATAAGAAGGAGTATGATTAGGGTACCTATTATAGGAGGACTGGAACAAATAAGTACCGCTTAAGAGAATTTACAATGATTATATAAATTCCAGTAGGTACAATATTGGAAGTTCTTGTATCATGCATAATGATATATTACCAGTGCGTATATCATCCGAAATAAAGTATAAGCTTTATTATACCTAAAGTACTAAAGTATAAGCTTAATCATTCAAAATAAAATATGTTAGTACTTCATACACTATCCAAAATAAAGTATAAAAAGTACAAAAGTCATTCAGAACAAAGTATAAGTATTTCATTCGTCGTCCAAAACAAAAGTATTTGCAGTTTATATAACCTCCAAAAAAATATATGTACCTACATATAAATATTTTATACGTTGTCCTAAGATTTAGAAGTTCGTAAATTGTCCAAAATAAAATATTAGTCGTTAGTACAACGTTCAAAATAAAGTACATATTAGCAGTTAGAACATCGTCCAAAATAAAGTATTAGCAGTGTATACGCCGTCCAAAATAAAAACGAATGTGACGCAATAAATCAGAATAATCAGAAGCGCGAAATATATGTGTGAAATTCCATACCAGCGTGTCGGGGCGGGAGGGGGAGTGTGGAACTCATTACTGGCACGTGACACGAGTCTCACCGCGCCCACTCTCCCCTCGACGCGGCCGTTACATTTCGCCAATGAGTTATTGAGTGCGCCGAAAGCTCATGTGTTAAACCGTCAATATTATTACTCGACTTTTGCCAAATGTATGAAAATTTTTGACTGGAATTTTAGCGTTTGAAATATTTCGCCGACAGCCCCATACAGATTATATATTTCGGAAATGTTACACTTTAGAAAATAAATTTTAGTGAAACGATATGTTCTATACTTATTATATATAGGCAATATAGCGACATATATTATGCAGGTAAATGCATTTTAAATGATAACATCGCATGAAGTATAGAGATTATTTACCTTTACCTAAGCTTGCGTAAATACAATATGTACTGTGTTCCGTAGTAATATTTGTTGTACGCGTTCTAATAGAATGCAATTATGCAGTTTTTCGAATCGCAGCACTGTTAATTGCGTTTGATTGATGACGCTACCCGGAACGTCAAATTACTTTGTAAATGGGAGGGCTTTGATGAAAAGGCGACAAAACTCCAACGTTTTTCGCATGCTCGCCCGCCGTATTTTTCTAATTGAATCATGTGTGATTTATTATTGGTCTGATGATGTATCATTCTTTCAACAGCAGCCGCGGCTCACCCCACGGGCTTGCGGCCCGAATTATTGCTACAAATGTTCGCATCCGCGCTTTTTAACTGCACAGCCATTGCGCCCGAGCCTCCCCTTCGTTTTTTTTTATTAAACTGAGTAATCGATTTTTCGAGACTTTATTGAAGAACAGGAACAGCAAATTGCGTATAATAGAAAGAGTGTCATTATTCGGGCTCAAGTGGCGTTTTTGTACTATTGTTAACTACGTAATTTTTTATTTGCAGATATTTAAGTGTTATAAATGTTGCGTTCACGAGACTTAAAACTGTGTAAATAACAATTCGTTTGCGGTATATGGAACAGTAAATACCTAAATACTTAATACATATGCTGGCTGTGTTCGATCTTGTCGCTAACATTGGTTTTTAAATAAAATGAATAGGCATGGTAAACAATATGTTGCATAGGTAGGTATAATATAGGGAGGTTATATAAAGAGCAAGAATGAAAGAATATAGGACAGTAGAAAGAGAAAGGTATATTTGCTAAATATCTTATAATTTTAGTACGTTATAATTCTTAAATATAAGATTTTTATAGAAATTTTTGAAAATTAATACCTAAGCTAGGGCCTAGAAAACATTACAAAACTCCGTCCCATTTTCTCCACACGCCGTTTCCATCACATACTATTGAAGCAGCCAGTGAGAAGTGTTTCCAGTCGGCGAGTCTATTGTCAGCCAGCGCCATGTTGTCCAACAAGGGCACAGAAGTGAAGGCAGGCTCTACTTGCAAGCCATTACAATATTAAAAATGTATGAATACGGTTTCGTCAAAGGCCTCGTATTTCCCAGTGTTTAAAAACATTAATGAATTTTCTGTATTACACGTTATCGTTACTATAATTTTATGTAATATAACGCTGGTCGATTGTAGGGTAGGTAAGTGGAGAGATGCTAAATATGTATATTTTTACATAGTTGAGATGTTTTTTCAACATTTGAGAGAGAAGAAAACATAAAACAATATTGAAGCCAAAATTATACAACGCTAATCTTAAATAATTGCTAAATATTGTAGTATTTTAAAACTTTAACAGAAATGTTGCATCACGGCAGTAATCACCGAAGGAGTAGGCAGATAACTGTGGTACGCTCCCACGTTTCACCAATTACCTTTAATAAATCTAGATTAACTGAGGATAAAGTAATATTATTTTTATATGAAGACAGTGTCTGGCAAGTAAAAGTGAGAAAAATGATCGAAATCTACCCAGGAGTTTTAGCGTGATGCATACGGAACGGCAGACCTCTATCATTGTTTACATAGATTCTTATTGGCTGCCTCGATGAGAGAGTCGTTGCAAACGTGATGCTCATAGAGAAGCTGTGGGTTCAAATCACGGGTTAGGACACTATAGGATTTTTATAACTCGGATTTTCTAGCAGAATTTCTAGTAGTATGACAATAGGCTCACCATCTATTCCATGAATCGTGTACCTACTACATGAGAGTGTACTACACACCTCTGCCTACCATTACGGGGATTGCAGGCGTAATGTTACATTTTAGACATCTTGGTGAAATCATTCATTTCTAAATTAACATTTGAGCAGGTATTACGTCCTCCTGTATAAAGTTCTTTCACAGTTCAAATTATTGTTCAATTAAATATTTTAAGTTTTTTTTAACAGTTTGACTTCAACAATTATTTATTAGTTCATTTAAACAACTCACGGTTCTACGTACAGTTTATTCTTTTAACCCTTTCATTTTAACACTTCATCGTCCAATCCGAATGTAACCCTCCACGGTCGGTACCAAACTAAGTCCATTTAAAAAGCGAAACCGAGTGCGCATACATTGCAGAGGCCTTAAAAGTAGTCCTTCACACGACATTTCCATCAGCCGATGGATGGATGGATGCATAGCTGCGAAGCTAATAGCACTGCGTGAGCATTACGAGCCTCGAGGACTTCCACGCGAGCAGTTCTCATGGGGACTATTGCCCCAGGTGGTGAGCACTCCGACTTGTATAGGCGTTTCCATCAGCTAATATACTGGGACCAGCTGAGTTGAACGATGGTTGCCTACGAAATCTCAGCACACAGTACAAAGCTATTAGTGTGAGAAAATATGTCACATATCTTAGGCATGACATTTCTATCAAGCCTCGTGCAAAAGCCGGCCTTAGAAACGCGTTTCCACTCAGTGGGCATATTGTTTACCGCGCACCGAACACAAAGCATACGGCGCTGTGTGCTGCACATCTCATCAGTTTAAATACAAGATGATTTTATTTTCTTTCCGTTCCATAGTAGAAGTTGAAAGGGGATAGCAGTCGAATACTAACTAGATATTACTTTCATTTAGTTCATTACAGATTTTAGGATTAAGACATTACTTAATTCGGGCTTAGATTAGGATAAATAGGATTTAGATCAGTAATGTTTTGTTTCTAGTAATGGTTAAGTTTATATGTTTTGTGTCTACTCTGTGAACTATAAGTTGGAATTATAGCACTACAGTACACTTTCTCATATGATAATATACATATATATGTATACATCCAAGTGAAAGTTAAACTTAAATACTACCCATACGTCTTGATACATGGTATCAAATAGTGCATTGTACAAATAAATTTCACAATAATTTATTCACTACTATTTAGTCAAATGTTATTATGTTCATATGATCCCAGGATTCTTAAGAGGTAGGCAGAGTACCAATTATTAAATATCTGTATTCTTATAGATTTGACATGATTCTACATGCTCTTGTCAGATACGTTTAAATGTAGAAAGTTTTTAAGTTTAAATTAAAATATTCGCAGCATTGTCATACGCATATAAATCTAGAACGTTTTTAAGTTTAAATTTAAATCAACACAGCAAGTGTAAGGAACCACGCGTCGGTCCCAGTGCGGGTCGCCGAGGGCTGTCACAATGAACGCAGTTTCCGCGCCGCTGCTCAACGGGCCCATGGACGCGCCGACACCCCTAATGTCAATTCTAATGTGAAATCTAAGCGTAGGGTTGACGATAATCAAGTTTTTTTGACAACTTCCAATTCAAAAAGTATTATAATATTAACAAATGTATGACAAATAAAACCATATTTCGTTATTATTTGAATATCTATGTTATTATTATATCAGCACGCCAGGTAGGGGGTCTTACAGGGTAGGCAAAGAGAACGGACCATCAAATATCTCAACCTTTACTTAACCTAAAGAGATTCTTATACATTCTGCATTGAAAATATAAGTATACACAAAATGTAATTCTAGTAGGCATATTTAGTATTTGGCACTCCGTTCTTTTATCACCCTATAAATAACCTGGGGTGTGCATGTAATGAAGTATCATTGTAAAAGGAAACCCGTGTGCTACAAAGATTGAAGCTGCGTTGTAAAATTGTTAGTAAATAAATTGAACTAATCGTAAACATCGATGTCAATAGGTAGGTGCTAGGCCAACACGCTGCACCATAGGCCACACTTCTTTCCACCAGGCATGTCTGTGACCAAATACTGTCTTATACTAAATAAAAAACGTGATTCTACGCCTGTATTCCCCGAAGGGGTAGACAGAGGAGTGTGGTAACAGATACACTACCTCATTTCACGAGCCGACACATATTCAATCTCCGAGTTACTACGAGAAAATCTAACTTAGAAAAATTAAATAGTGGCCGACACGGAATCCGAACTCAAGTCCTCTCGATTAGCAGTCGCTCTGCAATCACTCGAACAACGAGGCTGACTTATACTAAATAAATAAATAAAAACATAAGCGTGGCAACCCTAAGGTCGCAGCGCGGCGCCCCGCCGAGCGACACGGGCGAGCACCACGAGGCACGACACCTCTGAATACCTCTTGTGTTTCAGCCCTTAATTATCTTGATACGCGCGGCCTTGTTTACCACCTGCCTTTTCATATTTTCCTGGTACATGCAGATATGTTTATGACAATATTTCACTAGATATTTGAAGCTTTTTTGTTACATGTGCATTTTATTTTACATGTACATTTTAGTGTCCTTTATTACACAGACTGTATTATATATAAGCCGCTATATACTTGTATATAAGCCGCTCGGAAAATGAATGAAATATCCATATGCGGTGTCATAGAGCTTTTCAACATATTAACCTACATTTTCACATTTTCCTAATTGTGATTATTATTTCTTCTCTATATAACGTTTTTATTGAATCTGATTTAAACTGGTATCTAGGTATACCTACGTTGCGAATGTCTACCGCTACCACTTGTCTACCACTTGTCTTTTCATATTTACTTCCAGATATGTGTATCAGGATGATCCCATTGTTTTGTAACAGATATTTATTTATCGATCAGAAAACAAGCTCTGCGTAGGGGAACACTTACAGGCTCACAATATTTATTTGTTTATTAATAACATATTATGTCTAAAAAGTTGAAAATAAACAGCTAAAATTGTTATGAAATAGTTTCATTCTTCTAAATATTTACTTACATACAAATTTTGGGAATAACGTCCTTTTTTATGATCACCATCATCATCAGCCTATCTCAGTTCACTGCTGGACATAGGCCTCTCCCAATAAGCGCCACTGCGCAATGATCTTTTCAATTCAATTTCGCAGTCTTTTTTATGAAACCATTGTATTTGGATAGGATATAAACTGGACTAATTGACAGTAACAGTTCTATTCCCATGGTCGTTTCGTGCTCGATTGCCGATACCCACGGTGGTCACAGGTCACTCGTGACCGCTGCCAAGCTATGTGCTTCCATCTTTACTTGAAAAAGGTATGTTGCTTTTTAATAAAAACGTTATTATTTCAAGGAAAAATTTCCATTTTTTTATATAACCGCAAATATTTCTATTATAGAAAAGTAATACGTTTTGTCGCACAACGTTATTAATATGAAACAGGTTTAAATAACACTCTTATTTATTATAACATCTTTAAGAATCAGTATCAGGAAATTTATCAGTTTTTATACGTACCTAAATACAAAATAAAATTATACGACAATAATATCATGTAATGAATTGTTTATAATCGAATTCAAAATAAGAAACATAACTTTGAACTCAGAGTTAATACTTTTTAACTGAGCCTATACCTACCTTTTCTTTACTTAAAAAACATTAGTCTCATTACGGGTTTGTTTGGTCGGAAATAAAAGAAACATTTGGCAATTGGTGTAAAGCTGTAATTACGGGCCGAGGGTATGGAGGCAATGTGTCGAGCGCAGTGCCGTTCCGCCCCGTTGGTTACAGGCCTATTAATAGCGCCAATGGCCATATAAAAATATCGGTATAAGACGTTAATTGTATCACTCGTTTAATGATACAAGGTTCCATGTTACATAACAATATTCGGGGTATAGAACCTTGTAATATATAAATATCTCTGTACAAGATGTTAATTGTTCCATCTTACATAACAATGTTACGTGTATGGAACTTTATATTATGAAAATTTCTCTATATAAGACGTTAATTGTCATCACTCGTTTAGTGATACAAGGTACCATTTTATATTACAATGTTTGATTCATGGAACTTTGTAATATTATGCGCACGATATGTATTATAAAAAGTTACGATGTAGAATGTAGAGTTTAAGATCAATTAATTCTTTTGGGACTCCATTATTATAGACAATAAAAAGCATAATTTGTTAGGAAAAAGTAGATTTTTATTAGGTACATACATTTAATTTGACTAATAAGTTAAGCTTACCATTGGTTAGTAACTCGTGAGGATTGACCGTAGGACATCTGCAACACCAGAAGAGATGGTAATACGTTGTTGGCATTAAACGAGAACCATTTTCGCATTTCTTTGGAACCTCATATCATATTGCACCGGAAGTACCTTCGATGACAGTCGATTTCTGAAATAGTAAAGGAAATAATCATAAGCGACCATTTATAACCAAAACTGCAATCAATCTTTCCAGACTTTATTTGGTTTAATGATTAGAAACATACATAAAGAGACATGTGGTCTACTTTAACCATAATTATGTAGGCATTAAAGGTTATTTCACTCTGTATTTATAAGTCGTTTGTTTTAAAATAAAGAAAGATATAAAAACGATACCATACGACTGTATTAACCCGTCAAACGCTAGGTGGCGTCAGCTGCGTAGCATTAAAGCGCGCACACGACACCTTTTATTGTTTTTCCATATCACCAATACACTTCACATAATCTTTATTGTTGAACGCATAAGGTTCTAAATCGATCGTATCAGCTATCATTATCCAATGTAACAGATATTATGGGAACAATAAAAACGCAATGAAGACATAACCCGCCATCTCCTGCGGCTAACCTAATGATGGCGTTTACTTTGATATCGTTCTAAACAAATAAAAACACGAATGAAATAAAACGGTGTGATTGTGTGCTCTGTATGACGATTGACAGCATATATGTGTGGAACTGTATATAAATACGCGTAGAAGAATATACATATTTCTTTTTACTACACTTTACTATTTATAAAAAATACTGCTTTTATCCTGTTCCTATTTTAAAAATACTTGACTGCGAATGTATGTGTGTAAATTTACATCAATACGTGTAAATATCTGTAGCCTTTATATATTTAAGCTATGTATGGCAAGTAAATGTGTATGTCTATAGGCTCACCCCGCATCCATGGTGGGACGTAAACATAACTGGTGAAGCGTGGGCGTGTACTGCACTCCTATGCCTACTTTTTCGGGACTTAATGGAAATCGAGACACAATGCTTAGTCTATATACGGTAATTTAAGAGAAGAACAGCCTAACAGGTATTTAATACTGGTCAGACTATCCAAAAATATCTATAATCGAATTGAATCGAATATAATCGAAATTTCCTCTTTCCTCCTTTTATATGCTTATATTAAATTATCTCAAACAAACAAACACCAAACACAGGTAGAGTTAATGAATCATAACAGATGTAAAAACAGTTTTTTTGAATCGGCGTCAGATGGTTTTATAATGTCGTTGTAAAGAAATTAACTACGTTTAATATTCAACCTGTTGTTTAACAGTTGATTAATTAATGATCGTCAAACTGCTGACCGGGACAGTTGGTTGGTGAAAAAATAGAACGAATGAAAAAATGCGAATATAACGGCTATTTAAGAATCAATTGGTATTTGATGCCTTTTGGTATACTCAACACCATGAAGTTCAAGCTTGCTGGGTTCCCTGGGTTCAATTCCCGGCGAGCGAGAAATCTGAATGGTGGATTTCTCTACTGATGCAAGCCTGACAACTAATTGATGAGACAAGAAACTCTTTCATACACTTTTTTACGATATATTCCATAGAAAAACTCTGAACATTTTTTTGTGTGATGCAATATACATATGTATATTATGATATAATTACTGATAAAGTAGGATAAAACCCAATATTCTGGTCATATATTATTTCTACATGATATATAAAAATATAATAATATACTTTATTGTGCACCATATAGAAGAAACATTAACAATATAACGTTCATTGTACATAATACAACGTTCATTGTACACCATACAATGTTTATTGTACACCATACAGAACAAATATTAACAAGACAAGAAGACGTTCGTGGACAATATAATTGGATGGTCTTACCGCTAATAAGAAATTTCTACCAGGCAACCATCGACCCAAAAATGTATATGTCATCCTCATCATCATCAGCCTGTCTCAGTCCACTGCTGGACATAGACCTCTAATGAGCGCTATCACGCCCTGTCTTTTATATATGTATGTACTTCGATAATCTTATATTTTCAAAGTCCCAAAGAAAGTCATATACCTAGCAGATAAAAGTCAATAACCAGAAGAATTCTTCGGAAAATCACGGTATTAGAGCGTAAAAGAAACAAGTGGATCTGCGGAATACAGTATCACTCACGCTAGCGGAAGCGGTGTCGTGGCGCGCCGACACCGCACCGCGCGAGATCACACTACTCTAGACCAGGAGGCGGTTGCATTGTAACTATTTATCGCCAGGCCAGGCCACACCAGGCCACATTAGGCCACGCTAAGCCATACCATCATTAAAACTATTTATCATCACGCTAGGTCATTTGATGGGCAGAAAGGGCCGAGTGCCAAACATTAAGTATATGCCACACCAGACATGCTTCCTCTATGTTTATTAGACTCTTTTGTTGGTTCTGAAGATTAACCTTTTCTTGGTATCACCTGTGGCCATGTGCCTGATGACATCTGTCTTGATCAAACCAATCATATATTCAAAGTTAAATAGACCAAAAAATATTTGTTCTATTCGGCCATGTTAGATCTACGTCATAACTGATGAAGAATATCTTAAAAGGGATCAATTTCAAGATACCCACTACTCAATAATTGCAAATCTACCGTAAGTTACTCAATCCAGTCCATTGATATGCATGAAACATCATCTACGGAAATCGTCTTCAATTTGAATGTGTAGGAAGACGTAGGTAACGGAGGTAGGTAGGTACATTATTGAGTAGTTTTAAAAGCCTTATCAATTTTCTCCGCTGTTTCCTAGCCTACGCTTCTGCTAACTCAGCTCGCGATCCTATCAGGAGCGCCAATTGCCCGTGCCAAATGCCACTTCTCGATCCGCGCGCCCTCTGTCTTCGCCGGGAGGAAACAAATGTCTTATCTGTCTGAACAAGCCTTCAAGTGATTGAATGTTTCCGTCGATAGAGTAAGGCAAGTCTGGGTTGGTAATACTTTTCTAATACTTTACTTCTATTTTATTTTTTATTTATATATATTAAAAAAAATACAAGACATTATTGGTTTTTTTTTATTACAAATAGGCTCGCGTATTGTATACCGCATAAGAAAAAGTAGCATAAACAAGGTTAAACGAAAACATTAGGCGGTTTAATCGATAGAAGGGCGATTTCTTCCAGAGAAACATGTACATATAAATATCGAATCTGGAATTATTCAAAACGAGAGTGAATAGACACTTTCTAGGCGAGCGTGCTACATCCTAGGGTACATCTCGCTTTCCATCAGGTGAGGCTGCAGCCAAACACAAGCCTATTTCTGCATAAAAAAATAATTACGTTTTGTAATATATCGCTATTCTTAAACACCAAACATTAAAAATTTCCAAACGTTTTAAAATTCCGTATATTAAACATTGAAAGTAAGCAAACGTTCTCCAGCAACGTAAAGACGTGGACAGACATATCGGGACAGCGTATGGTGTGACCAGTGAAGCGTGTAATTTCGGCTTTATGAGGTCATTAGGCGGCAGAAGGCGGACGCAGCGACTTTTTGTTTGAACGCATCACAATTAACCGTGAAACGATAATCGATTGTTCCTTGCGCCCGCTTCAACTGACGTGCTGTAACCCGAATTAAAACGATGTACCTATATATATAATTGACCGACCGTATAAACTGCGCTATTCGATGGTTTTATATAATTGACCAAGCGTGTAAACATGCGTCTGTCTGCGTCTATTTCCCAAAAATTATTACCTTAAGTTTTCGAAAAAAAAAATGTGTGTAGCTAGAGAAGACTGCTATGTCATAGGCACATGTTTGTTTTCAATTTGGCTAAGAACTAGCCGAATACTAGCCTAAAACAAATTAAATAGTAGTGCTAACAATCGGGTTATGGGAGAAACGCCATAACAAAAGTAATAAAAATACATACTTAGTTCAGCATGAGGTCGCAATGTCTTTTACTCTAAAAGATTCTGGAAATTTGTGTTTAGTAATTATTATATTTCTCTGTGAAATCGCTGCGCTACAGCATTTGAATTTCAATATTTATTACTCGTCTACCAATCCGCCCTTGGCCATCGTGACAGACTGTGACCTTAACCCTCTCATTCTGAGAGGAGACATGTGTTCTACCAGCGAAATGATAAGCGGTCGAGAAAAAATAATATAACTACTATTATCATATTATATCATTATACTGTAGACACTAAGTGGAAAGCATTACACCATTACAGTAAAATTAAAAAACAAAAAACAAATTTGTCAAATCAATAAACCCTTTAAATTCAAAAATGGAACGATATAGCGTTCTCTATTTGTAAATGCTCAAGCTTTTGCCGGTCGCGCTGAATGTATGCTGATAGTTTCGGGGTCCAGCTTTTTTACTGACCACCGAAAAATCGGTAGCAATTTTTTTTACGCAGTTAGTGTCTATGCGATTCACTCTTTGATTTTTATCGTTCGATGAATACAACGAGAATTGCCATCTTTTCAGACGCCCTATGAAATATGAAACTGTGTTAAATCCCGAGAATTGTTCCTTGTGTTTATCTTGAAATGCAATTTGTTATATTATTTGGAATGATAAAAGAATTTATGAAAGTGATGATTTATTTTAAGCCTATAAAAAAATTTTTCGACAGACAAAATTTTGAGAGAAAAATTTAGAAGCAAGCCGGTTATAAAGATAAATTGTTTGATTACATGTCCGTCACTAAGCCTGTCAGCTCTGTAAGAATGTACGAGTAGGTATTTAATTGGCACTTGTTGCTCTCTGTCAACACCGTAACAGACTTGACATGATATTATAATAATAATACCAAAAATGACCGGCTAGCCACCTACTCGCACTAGAAAAAAAATCTATCGAAAAATATAGTTCCGATCCAATCGTTTCCAAAAATGATAGTCGGATTTGATATTTTTTCGCGTAGCAGTCATAAAACGGCGCGGGCGGGGCGTGATAGCGTTGTGGCCGCTCCACGGATCACTTCTCGAAACCGAACCGATTTCATAAAGCCCATCGTCCACGCGAGTGCTTGCTAGTTGAAGCTAGACAGGATGGAAAACGAATTTGTTACTAGTATCTATGTGGTAAATCATTATTTTTTGTGTTACTCATGTTTATAATTAAGACGGTATATGATATTGTGTAGGTACTTGAGTGATATGTGTGTAAATTATCAAAGTAACTTTAATTATTATTCGTATTTTATACTTAAGCTTTATTGACTTTACAAAATTTTATTTAATTTATATCTGAACTTCATTTATTGACATAATTCATTAAGTATTCGCTGTTTGTGTACTATTTAGTGTATAGTTTTATATTGTTGTAAAGTTAAAGTATTGGCGTTTAGCTCTTGTCTTAATTTTAATAATATATTCTCCCTACGAGACTTTATAGCTATCGATATTACCATATATGGTACATATATGTAGATATTGCTTTTTGTATAATAACAAACACAAACAATGTTACATTAAGTTTAAATCAATTGGAACTGTAAAATAACGAATTCTTCCTAAATAATATCTATGACTCATTTGTGGGACATTTGATTATAATTATAAAATAATTGAACTATGATTACAATATACCTAATCTAACACAGATGATGTTATTTAGGTATTTAAAAAAAATTCTAACGTTTTTTATCCGAACGCAGAAGGAGTTAAACATGCTCCCGGCGTTTGTGTTTCTGAACATGTAACCCCGAATCAAAGATCTATCGGGTTTTCTATGTATCTATGCATGCATGGACCCTCGTAGGATACACCTGCGTGCACTTTCACGCCTGATCGCGGCCAAACGCTAGCCAATCATATAACGAAATATAACATACATCATAACTGTATTGCCCTAAAGGAGCTAGGTAGACGAGTATAGTCCTGCCACTTTTTACCAGTCTCGTTATACATTACTTAGGCCTTGAGCCTACTACTGGAAACTTCAAGTTAAAAAACCCAATAATATTTTGCTCGCCTGACATCGAAGCTAGCATCTTTTACTAAACTTGCAATCTTAGGCATTACACAAACGAGGTTGTCCTATCATATACATATGTGTATGATGGGACGACCTCGTTTATGTAATGCTAGTAAGAGTACATAGTACATAGTAAGAATAGTACATAGTAAGAGTTATCAATGGACGCATTGGACGCTCAGTTTAACCAGGATTTACCTTATCGTAACTGATAAAACTCTGTCACGGCTCCAATACGCGGGGCTTCGACGCGCGCCATTTGCCCCAACATTATGCTAACGTGTGGGATTCTATTATACATTCCTCGGGCGAATAAAGACGGGAACCAATCTGGTCTGCTCTGAAAGAATCTCTTGAGACGCGAAATGCAAATGGGATCAAGGTTTTGTTAAAATAATACCCGGTTTATTTCCTCATGCTATCTTTGAATACATGGAGTTACCTGTCTGATTGCTTTTTGTTGCTTGTTCCATTTTTAAACTTGTATGCGGTCTGCTATAATCTAATTGCCAGTTTTTTGATATCATTAATTAGGACAGAAAAATAATTATCTGTTTGCATAAAAGATCGTTTGCTATAAGGGACATTATCAAGGTTTGTCATGTTAAGCAATCTGCTCACGTTACACGTAACGTATCTTTGTGACCCCTGAATAGATAATCAGAGACGTATAGTATACTTCCACGTTTAACCAGTTACGTTTATGTCCCACTATGGAATACGTGGTGAGCCTATTGTCATGCATCGGGCACAAATCTGCCTACGAAAGAGACAATATCTTAATAATTTAATCTATTAACTAGCTTCCTTATCATGTTGAGAGGCGACCCGTGCCCAATACCATAATGGTAAGTGGCTTGATAATTGGGTCGTATAAAATAAGCTATGTTCTAGGTCGAATTTTATTTATTTTCGTCAATTCATAGCAACAACGATTTTAATAAGCATGAAACGGTTTTGTATAAGCGATGTTCATTTTGGTGTATTACTTTGAGTTAATAGCCTCATAAACTGGCGTGCGAATAAAGATTCAGAAAGAAGCATGTTAAGTCTGTAAGAATATAGTTATTTCGCACTCTGGATTTTCTGCCTAGCCGTTAGGGATCTGGCGCAACAGAATGATAACAAGTTACTCTTAAAAGAAGAATGTAACATACGAGGACATTGTTAACATCTCCTTATTATCACCATGAAACTGAATCTAACAGTTTATTTAACTGGCCGTAAATCCGTTTCTTCATAAGCAAAATTTTATTTCAAAGGCGTTCAGTATGTACAATGATATGGATACTATAATTCAGATGTTCGCCTGACTGCTTGCTCAGTATTGCATAACAGCGATATGCGTAATCTGTCAGTTTGACGAAGGTCACTGGATCTGACGCGCTGACGGCCGGACGCGTGCC
>DWFT01000134.1:0-14377 GCA_018246795.1 Microceris patrobas patrobas
CATCTTAGAAATTATAAAAAAATAATAATTCTAAAGTGTACGAAGTCTGCCAACCCGCACTTGGCCAGCGTGGCAGATTATGGCCTTAACCCTCTCAATATAAGAGGAGACCCATATTCCAACAGTGAAATTATAATGGGTCGATTATTATTATTATTATTATACATATGTATTTGGAGTGACGGAGTACCTAACTACGAATGTTAAGAAACTTTTTCAATAAAAACAAACCCACATATGTAATACGAGTAGGTACATACCATGAAAGAAATACAGTCTCAGTCACATATCCAATCATTTCGTAGAAACAGAAGTCCGGGCTTATATCTACATGTTATATGTAAATATAATATTATACCGTCCAATGTTCGCAGAATAAATTTTCTTTTGTCTGTACACTTAGCAAATTCACACGGAATATATTTATGGAATATTGTTATATCGTGTCTTCTAAATAATGCCGGTTAGCAGCAAATATAGGTGGTGAGTTACTGTTTATGTATACACTTTAGTCATACTAAAAGCTAAGCTTACCATTACTTACAATTAGGGTTGTCGGCGTTATAAATATCTATAAGCCCCGACAGCCAATTACCATCAAGTTTAGTGTAGAAAAAGCCTTATTTATACACAAACGAAACTCAATGTACAACCACAATTCACAGACGTTTATAGTACTCTGTTACGGCGGCCAATTTGCGCAGAATAAATTTACGTTTTTTCGTAACGAAAATCTAGATTTTCACGACGAGATAATCATAGTAATTTTCATGATGACACAGAAAGAATAGACGCTTGAAAAATATCGTCTACGCACAAGCGCTCACACAAGTTGATGTAATTCTCTATAGTTTGCTCTCCCGCTAAGCACATAAGTTATACAACTAGTTACGAGTACCTACACACGATATAACATCGTAATATACTGACGAGAATCAAATCTGTATGTGAAATGTTTTTTTAAGCCTGAGAAATTGACTTCATAAAAATACTTTTTACAATTTTCATTTGTCTATGTGGGCGACCTTTAAAAGTATAATGTGTAACAGTACTTATTACTATAAAAATGATATGGTTATTCTATAGATATCCATTGGGATAGTAATCGGTACCCATTTAATTGTAATAATGTTCAATATTCCACAATATTCCAGATAGTTTCCAAAAATATTGTCATATGAAAACTTAAAAAAATATGTTAACATATTGTATTGTAACCTCAATGTAGCCTTTCAATATCGTGAATTGTGAACCTTGGAACCATTCGAAGCACATCAGAAAGTCGCAATCTCTATCTTGGATCGAACATCTCACTTTATCTCACCTTTGTGTTCGCTCACCCAAACCTGCCTCTATAGGCCCGCGGCACACTGTATACTTTTAGACAGAGTTATATTTAAATTAAATATTACTCATTCGTGTGATTACATCTAGTCCAAGATCAGATAATGATGATGGTAATAATTACTTGTTCGATGCAGATATATATAGTTAGAAGGTATTTTAAAAATTAAACCTTATATTTTTGATCGATGTACCTACTGACCTCAATTTATTAATATTGATTTTCATAACTTTGATAAACTACGTACTATAGGATTTGTCTAACTTGCATTTCCCAAAAGTTGCTCAGATTCTGATTTCCTTATTTCATGTTGTGACGTACAAAATAGCTGATAAACCTTGGAAGTGTAGGTACTACACTCTGATAATGTAACTATGGGTGTGACGTTGCGTTATCTTAATGCTCGAAATATATAAAACACCTTCATTACAATAAGTACATCGAAAATAACCCTACATTACAGAAAAATCTGGCAGCAAATTATGACAATTCCACCGCTTACTAATTAGGTATTAGTTATTAATGTAAATGTTAAATTAGACGTAGAATAATTTAACGTAACATCACATTTATAATATCCTATAGGGTAGGCAGAGGAATGTAGTAGGTACACTCCCACGTTTCACCAGTTACGTTTAACCTTCCATAGAATGAGCGATGGTAGGTCCATAAGATACCTTCTTTATTTATATTAAATGCCGTGAAATTAATTTCTAATATATAATAGGTATATTAAACACCTGCGTAGTCAGCAGTGTGCGTGGGGAGCCGCCGCCCGCCACATCAAAGATTGAAGACACGAGCGCTTCCTACAATTGAGCATTTACATGAAAATGGAAACCTTTTGACCCTTTTTCGCGCGCATTTGTAATATTTATCCTATCCTGTCTTGTCAATTTTCCCTCCAATGTTTCAACTGTTCGCTATATTACGTTTAGTGAGGCGAAAGTTTAGCGGGCTATTGAAAGATCAATGCTATATCTTAAGAGTACCTTCTAAGTGCTACTGTTCTTATGAAATTCTAAAGTAACATATATGTATAAGAGTTCGAATATAACTTGTATCGTTTACGAAATGATTTCTGTATCCTATACAATAATGGAGTGATAGAAAGGTTCATAATAATTATGATAAACATCCTGAACACCTCCATACACTGCTATCTCATCCCAAGACGCCTTATAAACCACATAAGTATCTAAGTATATTTCTAAATACCTGATTAAATGGATAATCTTACACCCAGCCACGAGACAAAAACTCGAGTTCATCCCACATATTTGATGTGGAAGAGGCTCGAATTCGCAATCCCAACGGTGGAGACGGTCGAGTCGGCTCACAACGGTCGAGCTCACTAGCCATTGGACCAGCGCGATTAAAATCAGTATTTAAAGTTCGTCGCACTTATCTATATCTTAAAATCTGGACATAATCAAAACACCATCGTATATATTACAATAATACCGTGACGCGTGCATAAATAATGAGTAGGTAATTATGTATTAATTGGTACGAGTAGACGCGTGCGTCACGAACCAGCGGGAACTAAATATTCATACGACGCGTTACATTGTCTCGGCCGGGAACGCGTCACGGCCTGAAACCTTTGTTATCAGTTTGGAAGTATTGTCCTATTGTTTGTACCTTTTACTAAACCCTATTAAATATAAAACAAACGTATTTTTAGCTTTCCTACAATTTCTATCTTCCAACTTTAAATGTTCTCCATCTCAATTTTGTTACCATCGCTTTCTCTTTTAGCATTCTCTTTTGAAACCTGGATTATTACTTAGAGTGCTATCTGATAGTAGCGTTCTCTCAATAAATCTATCTATTGCACCCATCTATCTATGCCTTCATTCTTCGTCTTTCTTCTTGTTACATTTTTTTCTTTCTTAATCGTATATGCGTTTTACAAACTTCGTGTAGTTTAATCATCCTTACGTGGACAATAGCGCACTAGTAGATCAGAATACAAATAAAATAAAACGATAGTACAAGCGTACAAATAAACATAATAAAAAAAAAGAAATAAAAAATATTGTTATTAAAAGTTTCGACAACACTGAAATAGCTTAAAAATTGCAAAATATTAACCAAGCAATAAAATTGTCCAAACACTGATATCCGGATTTACATTTATTCATCCGAGGCTCTACATGTACCTACGTACTGTCGTATGTAAGCCGCATCCGGAGAGTCCGATATTAATTATAGAGTGATATTGTTTTAAACGATACCCGTAATTAAAAATGCAAGTACATAAGTATACAGTATACATTTTTATTAAACATTGTTTTTATTGGAAGGTATTGGTTTTAATTTTGTTAGTTACACTTTTTAAATTATGAATATACTTTTTAAATACGCATAATTCGTTAAGTTAAAAAAAACGCGGAGGCATTATTGCTGATTTCTTCTTGATTGCTGACTTCTAAACTTCTAACTAAAAAATACAGGTCTTTACAGGATATGACAGGACAACAAATTTATCAATAAGAAAATATCGTCGAGCAATCACCATATACATTTAATTATACGTACTCATATATCGTCTTATCCTATGACATAAGACAGGTGTGCCTCATGATCAACAAAAACGATTATTCATATTTGTTCGTCGAATTTCCTCGTACCGAGATTAAAAATGATCATAACAGTGTATCAACGGCAAAAGAATAATTTATTTCACAAATTTGCTTTGTTATTATGTCCCGCTAATTTGGTAAACCGTAACGTATGAGACGTGCACGAGTTTTTCCCAATTGGGTAAGTAATATTTATTGCGCGTGTGCTTCCGAGTATTGTTACAGCTCCATTGTTCTTCTTTAATTCTGCTGTGATTTTGTAGTTTACAATTTTATTTAGAGGCTTTGTTCCAATAATGTAAGCATACGAAATAGGAACAAGCAAACGAAACTGAATGTATCGAATAGAACAATCCAGGGAATCCATTGTTTTTTTTTAAATCTAGAAGCTGTTTTTTATCATCATCATCATCATCATTATCAGCCACTGCTGGACATATGCCTTTCCAATATCACGCCACTGAGCTCGATCTTCAGCTCTTCGCATTCAACCACTGCCAGCCACCTTGCGTATATCGTCACTCCACCTACCTGGAGGGCGTCCTACGCTACGTGTGAAACTTTGTGTTCTGTAATATTCTGTCGTTTTCTGCTACACTATAACTAGATTAAGGAAAACAGATAGCACAAAATATTTTTGTCATTATTAACCTGTACTAGTTAAAAGCGTCAAATAACAAATTATTTTCGTCTCAATTTTTTTTACATGCATTAAAAATATATAATGCTTTTACAACAACATAACTGTTATCAAAATATACACTTCACTTGTATAGCTTCAATGGAGTGAAAATGTGTTTTCGTACAAACTTACGTCGTAGCAGAGCAATCGGTCAAGGCGATTTTAAAACTTCGCCATTTCCCGTTTTCTTCGATTGCATAATGAAATTTGGGCGATTCGGTGCGTTGTAAACTTTTATTGCTAACGGTCCGATTGCGAGGCGGAATTTGATTGCAAATGATCGCTAAGAAAACGCCTCGTCTATGCACTTCTCGCTGAGGGGTTTTTTAAGCAATTAGTGAAAGAGACGTCTCAATGGTCGTTACGGAACTTGGCATTAACAACCCAAAACTAATTGCATACTATCACTTTCATCATTTATTAATTCCCACTTCTGGGCAATAGCATTGTATACATTCATGCAGAGAGCATTAATAGCAATATAATGTCGATAAATATATCATGTTGATTATTTTACTGATTATAATTTAGACATGTAATTTAATTTTTGGTGATAAATACGAGTTAAATTTAAATTTGGGCGCAGTTATTGTTTATGCTGTGCGAACTGGCAACTACTAATGCACGACTAACTTTAATGATATTGATATACCAATATTACATTTATCGCATACCAAGCTCTGATTTGCCTTAATTAAAATAAATAAATACGAGTCCAATCACTAGACGATACACTTCTTAAGCAAAAAGAGAAATAAATCCGTATTAAACCAGCCCCTCATGAGAAGCGGAGCTCCAGCGGAGCCCCCTAATCACCGAATTAAAAGCCCCGTCCACTCCTGTGAAAGCGCCACCGTGCTGTTCACACGTCTGTCACTCCACAGTATCATTCCATTACAATTTAAAAACAAAACCACCTCAACGGGACAAGGAACATGCCACTCTAACTCTACCGAGCAGCCCAATTCGCGACTCTACGCCGATAGACATAGGCGCCCGGATGAGAGAGCGACCGTCGTACGTGTCTCCCACGATGTTAATTCTATTTACGTATGTATTGCTTTCAACGTGTACGACTTGCTTCGGTGTCTTCAATATTAGAATTTATAACGATGTATCATATAAGATACAAAAAAAATGTACTTCCGACATGAAATTAACTAATTTTAAATATGTAATTAAGTTTTCCATTCACGAAATGTAAATTATGAAATAGCATCATTTCACCAGAGATGGGTTTTTACTCTTGAAGTGTAACCAAAAGGCCTTATGTTTATAATTATTTGCGTACTTTAAATCGTAATAAACAATAATTATTCTTCGTTGAATTCTAGACAACTTGTTCTAACCCTTCGATCATCAACCTAAATATATTTTCACTGTTAGGCGAGAAGGGTTAAGAACATAACCTCCCACGAGGTGAGATTTAACCGATTTCAAACGTCTAAAGTGTGCAATTTATTTGGTCACGTCCTGCGTACCAATTGTAATGAGTCATTTTTTTATAAATATAAAAAATATCTGTTGTGTAGTGAAAGCACTAAGTCAAACTTCAAAAAAGATAATCTACTAAAATACAGTTAAATGTTATTTAACAATCACCCCTTCTCATCGTATTAAATCATATCAATCGCCGTCGAGCGGCTCCACGTGCGTTCACCTCCGAGAGTTTTATTGCGTTTTCTTATTAAAAAAACATGTAACTTCTTATTGCTTCCATTTCGCAGGCGGTCCACACGTGGCGCCGCGCCTTCCCACGTCACCTTCGTTCGGATACACGGACTTATTTATACCACTGTAAGTGCTAAGATTGGTGGCGGTGAAAAAACGAATACTTTCACGTGTTTAATAAAACCCAATGAAGTAGAAGGACAGTCCTTAGGTAAACAGATGTACCGCTTCTTAGGATTGTTGCAACATGAGGGTCATTAGTGCGGGTACGCGAAAGGCAAATACTTAGTTATTTTTAATTTATTAATCTTATTTATCTATTGTTATTTTTAGTACGTAGCGATATAATCTAACAAGTATGAATTTAAAATTGATGGTAATTTTAACTTATCTAGGAATGTATATGTTACTAGTGTAATATCACAAAAACTTTAATAAAATTCCAATTTTAGGTTTAAAATGTCTGTATGTAAGTACATCATGTACATACTTACTGCAACGAAGGTTTCCGGTTTCTTTATGAGAGCAGACACGGGCCTAACAATGGAAAGCCGGGGCATATGGTTTCTTTGAACGCGAAGTTTGTGCAGTATGGCATCGATTACTAAGGCGTCATATTAGACCAGGTATCTATATCTACAATAGAACAATTATAATAAAAACATATATGTATTCTCTTCTGTTCAGTGCAGAAGGGATGAAAAATAGTAAGCGAAAAATTTAAAACAAAGGGAAAAATTCATTATAGGAAAGTTTTGCTTCAAAGAAAAGTGTAGTTTAATTGGAAACGTGTTGAAAGGAGATTTACTATTTTGATCGTTTCCATTTCTGAAGGTACCTACTCATTTTTAGTCATTAGTGAACTTGACTGTCAATGAATTCGTGGATCAATTCCTACCTAGGACGAATATTTGTATGATGATCACATATATCTGTTCTTTTTCTGGGTGTAACGAAAGATACATTTTTATGTACATATTATTATGTAGGTATATACTTAAATGTAGTTTATCAGTCAGTTGGTTACAATAACACGAGCTTTCTTTGAGCCTCCTTTGGAATTAGATGGCCGAGTGTTGGAATGTCCCAAGAAATTATTTCGTATTATAATTATTTTTCATAGGTATTTCTAATGTTTAGAACACTAGTGAGTTATTACATTATTCAGCAGTTGATTGAAAATGTACTCCAAGTAGCCGATGTTCTTTGCCAATGAATCAAGTCCGTTCATTATTAGAATCAATCATAAATCCAATAGTTTCTTGGATATGCGCGTGTTTTTTTTTGAACGCTCACAGATCACCTATATCCGCAACCTTGAGATGCTCTCGGCAAAATGAGTTCAAATCTAAATTTCATCAAGATCCAAACACATTTAGCCGTGGTACCGAATGTGTTTACAGCGAGCAAGTGGTCGGACGTCTCGTGGACGGGACGGACGGCCGCGCATTACTCACGGCGCCCCGCCGATTAATTAGCCCCATCGTCACCATCCCGCTCGCTCGTGTCGCTTAATGAAAAGTAAAAGTTTTCAGCTATCGACTTTGTACTCACATTTTTTAGCTGTTGTTTTTCTCTATTATTTTATTCAGGGCCAAAGTGTGTCGTAGTTTATTGTATCGCATTGCTGTATTTCGATTTACTAATGTCTTTGGTCCTTGACCAGCATGGCAATTGTAGGCTTTTCCGGTTTCTTTATGAGAGCATACACGGGCCTAACAATGGAAGGCCAAAATGGTTGAACATGGTGATTTCCCATTAGTTACTACTAGGTTTCGATATGCTAATTAATAGCTTTTAAACTATATATACTCATACTAGGCCTAAACTAAAATCTTTTACTACCTACCCACCTACACCAATACTAAAACATTCTCAAAGGGTTAAAGGAAAGGTTTTAAAAACTGTTTTAGACCGCTATTTAGGTATTATGCCCATAGACCGTCAAATCTTGGCGTGTCTTACCATTATACAGATTCAATCTACTTAAAAAGAATGTCACAATTCAAACAGTGTACTATTAAAAGGTAATTATAAGTCACATTATTTCGTTTTCTCAATTCACCCGCGAAGAATATTGAGAGGATTATAATAACCGAGTGACAACAATAATACATAAAAAAAATTTCATACTTATTCTCTGTTATTAACTGAGTTTCAAATTATATAGCGATTTATTCAGCAGTAGGTACAACACAATGCAAATCGATATTTTTCTCTGCCTTCTTATCGAACGCGAACACCTAGCGTTCATATATTTCAACGTTGCCACCTTGCCAAAACGTGGAAAAAAGTCAGTGTTACCCAAACTTTTGTTTTTGTTTATTTATTATTAATATACATTGCTTCGGGAATGTAAGGAACATATTTAGGAGACTGTGTGGGTGTTCACGTGTAGGATTATTACAGGTTTTGAGAATTACAAAAACCTCTTGAGAAGGACAAGGTGTACTGGTCGAGGTCTTCCTGCCATTCAAATAGTAATGAATGATATTTCTTGTGTTTCAGATCAAATTTATTACGTAGCAGCCAGTCTGTCTTATTTGTAGCATAATAACAATTTTATTGCTTCCTCAATTTACTATCATAAAGTACAGATGTCATTTTAAATGCCATTCTTGCACAAGCTCTTTCAATAATGATCTTTTTATATTGTTTTGTACGCGTTTTGTACTTTTCATGTTGCATATTTGAATGTTTTTAATGTAGGTATATAAAATAAAATAACATAACATCTCATCAATTCCATTTTGTGGTCGTCAGAGAATAACGCATGCCAAATGTTTGATTCCTTTCAGATCGTTGGTGCTAAATTCATAATTCTATTCATATATATGCGCTGGTTCCAATCCTATTTGGTCGGGATAGGCTTGTCTTGGTTTCCGTCCGTATTTTGTATTTACCATGGGAAACGGTCAGGTGAATCACCTGGAGGCACCGTAGTCACCTTCACCTATGAACACTTAAGAAGTTACCAATGTGCTGTAGGCATTGAAGATATTTATATTAAGAGGTATATACGCTCAGTACATTTATATGAAATACAAACAGACACAACAGGTTTAAAACCGCAGGTATAATGGATTGAACGATCATAGAGCGTGTTCACGAGTAGTAATAGTGTGTCTCGAGTATTTTTTATTGGCGAGTACAAATTATAATGACGATATCCGGCGCCAGAGCCGCTCGCGATGTTCCGACATTACTCAATATGACTTTTTAAATACGACAGTTATTTATTGTGATTTTTAATGTACCCTGAGATAAATGTAATGGATTTTCTCTGTTAGAAAAAATAATTCGCAATTTGAAAGTGTAAGCGTAGAGAGATTCGCACACCACACCTGTCGACCGGCTAATTTTGTAAGTTACTAATAATAGGGTGACAACTATATAAAGTTAGCATTTTATTGGTAACGTTACGATGATTATATAAAGTTGGTATTTTATTAGGATACCTAGGAGATCGGAAATAATTATTTTTATATGCGCAATTAGCTTTCGATGGGCCGTTGACTCTTTTGTTGTTTTATATCACTCTATATTATAAATTAATGTAAGTAATTTATTTTAGAATAGGTTTTGAAAATTCGAAATATGTTTAAAGCTCAAATATGTATTTCCTACACAACATGATAAGTTGTTATCCTGTCATCATTAAAAAATTAATAAACGAATATGCGGGACACCACCACGAAGCCTCGAAGAGAGCTTATGTTAACTCATCACATAACTACATACTAATACAATATTTATATTTTATAGTATAGCCCATCGCACCAATATTTGTCCTGGGTGGGAACCCAACCCATAGCCTTCGGCGCAGCAGTTACTTTCACTAACCACTGAACGAACGGGTCAGTCATACGTAAGAGAGATTTACTGATTTCATCCTCACATTGAGACCGTGAACCGATTGTATTTTCTAGCTCAGCACAAGACGCGCAATAAATCCTGCAAGTGTACAAACCGGCATAGTTGTCACGTGGCCAAAAGAGCAGACTGTGTGCGAACAATTAGCATTCTCACGTCAGATGACAATTAAATTAAGTGGCTACCTGTTAAAAAAGCGTTATGTCCGTGTTTTAATTGCTGTGACATAAATTACGTACTGTTCGTCACCGGGAAATAGCGAAATGTACCTCCCACTCTGAATGCACTAACGTAATCAAATGATGAACTAAATGTATAAAATAATAATGATTAATTTCGATGTTTTTCGACTGGTTAGAAGGTAATTAAAATAGTCATTTCAGTATGCGATGAAAAAATCTAAATAAAATATCTGCTACTTAAAATATCTGAACGGTTTTTGTTGCTAAGAGACAAGGGAAGATTCCTACACCTGCTATAACTATTACAAATATAATTTTGTGAAACGGATTACTTTACTATCATTATTATTATATCGCTACGCCAGGTCTCTATCGGGGTGGTCATAGAACAAAAACTGCCAAATATTTCTATCCTCATGAACCTGACGTGTCAATTTTATGTTCATTATTTTCTTGATAAGTGTTGATATGGTAATATTCGTAAAAGTATTGATAATATATGTAATAATCTTAATATTAACTTTTATATTGAGAAATAAATAAGTTTTCTAATTAAATACATTCAATAGGACAGGAAGTGCATCGACTTCATGATAAAATATGGCGAGCCTTAAGCTGGAGCGGATCCCACAAGATCCCTTTGAGGCTCGTGCGACGCGGCCGGATGTTGCACGACTAATGTTACCGGACGTAAGCACATTAGTCCCGACATATTGCATCACGCTACGTATCTACAGTTTATTCGTACATTACGATAACACGCAGAAATCGACATGGCGCTTCTGCCATCTGATTCTGCCTACCAATTCCTACCGCTCTCATTTTCGACAAGTATCTCTCTAAATCTATCATAGTTAGAATCTGCGAGTTATAACTCGTTAGAAGATTCTTTGGAACTTCTGATCGATGGCCTACATTGGGATCTTAAATCCATTTCTCTCTTTGTATACAAGAAAGGTTCACACTGTGCACGCTTTGAGGTAACCTTACCGTGGTAAACGTAATTCGCAGCTCTAGGCATCTAATTTTCACTGTTAACCGCAGACTTCCTCTCAGAATGCGAAGGATTACGGCCAGTATATACATATGTAGGTACATTAAAATTAATTATGAAGGAATCTTAATATCATATCAGCGAGTGCAATGACCTTTAAACTGGTAAAAAATGGCGAATGGAGCAATAACGATGGCACAAAGACGCTTTGAGGCGCGTCCGGCGCGGCCCGGACGCGGCTGCGGTTACCGGGTATTAGCGCGACTGTGGAGATATTGAATGACCTTCCGCTCCGGATATACGTACACCTATATAATTACTGCGGTTATTAATTATTATATCATTATACTAATTCCTTAATGGAGTAGGCAGAGAGCACCGAGCGTATCTCTTCCTAACAAACCTGACGAGATTTTTAATTTGATGCTCTTTTCATAGATTCGCTTTCGGATATTTATGATGATAGTTTATTAATTAATTCCTATGTACTCGTATATTTATGTACGTGAACACTTACATAAATATCGCAGCGGGGTAATGAACCAGCGATAGGTGGGTAAATAGGGCACGTCGATACGTCGGACGGCGGACCGTGGGCTTCCGAGAACGTGCCGCGTCCAGACGCGTGCCCGATTCACCTCTGACAGTTATTCATCTAGCTACCTACCGTGTTCCTACCTACTTTATTAGTTCATTAATCTCGTGAGTAAGTACCTACAACAGTACATAGAAATATACATATATGTATAATTGTTTAATAAAAATCATATCAACGTAATAATAGACAGGTTTCCTTTGTAATAATTATGTACAAAGAATTGTATTATGCTTAAATTGATAAGTGTTATATTTCAATGTAATATTACATATTGATTCGTAATGAAAATTCAGGGCCAACAATTAACAAGATTTAACGCATTTTTTTTACAATCAACATAAATTATTTTCATGATACTATAATAATAGAAATAAAAACAATATCACGTCTGTAATCCGCGAACAAGTGGGCAGGACATAGTAGCACACTCGTTTATACTATTTAATACTTATTATTAATAGCTATAAACATTCAAATAATCATATAACATCATTACGCGTATATTTCCCCGAACGGATAGGCATAATAGTATATATACATATTCATGTATAAATACCTATGTATTTATATACATAATATAAATCTTATATATCTAACTTTGGCGTAATATATAGCGCGATGTTAATTAATGAACGCGTGAAATTAATGAGTCGTATCAGTGAGCCGCTAGTACACGTGTTATTTCATTGGGGATTACATGTTGGCGGCCATTACTGTGATCGAGATACGGAATACATGTAGATACATATGTCTCATTAGTACAGTGCGTTGTAAAAAGTTCAATATAATTATATTAATTTTAAAAGAGAAAGAATCTTTGTCTGTCTGTTCAATTTCACTCGAAATTACTAAATTTATTTTGTCAATTTTTTTATTGATTTTGAGAAAAAATACTCGTTAATTAAAATTGATATCCTAAATCAAGGACAAAATATGGAAATAAGGGAGAAAGCTATATTACCGAAAATAATTAAATTAATCGTCAAAGTTGCTTACATTACCTTGAATCAAGCATTAGGAGTCAATGAAGACAATAATTTCATTTTGACAATAATTTTAATAGTGTAGGTACAGTGTTTTAAACACATGTGTCTCCCTATTTCTCGTAATCTAGAAATGGTGCCGAAGATTATAGTTGGTCTTATTATCTATGTCATAAGTAATCAGTTGCGGTCCATGTCACTAAATTGTAATTTTCATGTCTCGCATGCGTAACCAATGTCCTGTCTGTCTGGCGAACTATGTCACTACGATACTGTTCCAATGTCATCTCGAAACATACATAAATATATTGGTAAGGACCCTGATAGTAGAAATCATGCAATAATAATAACACAGTTATTTTAAATCCAGCTCTATTATTAAAACTAATTTAATAATACCAAATTATTTTGTATCCATTGTGACCTTAATCATGATTTCGTAATTACAATTTTATTTTGAATTTACTCATTTTTAATTTGTTCATATTCTATTAAAATAAATTTTTACTAACGTTAATTTTGAGCAATACCTAACCCTAAATAATTATTGTTATTACAATAATGTACAGTAACAGTTCATTACATTATTTCACATTTCTCTCTTACACTTACTAAATCCGGCAATATTGTTTACAGACAATTCCTCCGATGGTTATCGGTATATTGATGAGATGATTACAATTTCCCTCACTGTTAGTTACATCGGCGCAACTATGTCGCACCAGCACTGCAACGGGTTTGTACCTACCAGCGTCGTACATTACATCTCTAAGCCAATATAATGAATAACTGTTATCACTAATTAACGATCCAACTATTTGTAACACACTGCAATAACAAAGTATCTAATTAACGTGTTTTTAGTATAGGTACCTATCTCGCTGAATATTTATAAGGAAATATTGGTGTTGTACGAGCGGTTAGGTAGGTATTTTAAAACAAAGGAAAAAAACGTCGTTTGTACCTGTAACTTATTGACGACTATATTGCTTCTAGTAGGGTACTAATGATAAAGACTATTATATTTTGTTATAACAGTCGTAAAATGCAAGTTGAATACGAGTACTTTCTTGTCTCATAAAGTTTCATTGCTTTTTTTAAATTTTACATTCGAGGGACTATTTGTTCGTTTTTCTCTTAATGTACATATTACGTTATGTTTATGCTGCGTTTTACTTAACCTGAACATTTCTTATACTTAAGAGAATGATGCTAAAATCGATCCATTAAAAAAATAATAAAAATTCGCCATATTTCCGTTCAATTCGTTTTGTAAACTGAATTAGCATCTTCCTCTACTTCTGAGTTCTTATAGCCTTTAGTGTCATATCATTATACTGATGGTAATATGCACCACCTTTATCTTGTATTTTATTGCATATTATTTTTTTAAATGTGAACATTGGTTGAAGGAAGAAATTCTTGTTTAATGATAAGACTGCCGCTTGTATCAAAATTATG
>DWFT01000135.1:0-14362 GCA_018246795.1 Microceris patrobas patrobas
TTCATTATATTAGAAAGTGTTTTTCCAAAACGTAACATCACGTCTGTAATCCCCGAAGGGTAGGCAGAAAAGTGTAGTACACTCTCACGTTTCACACGTTACATTTAGGTCCCACCCTAGAATAGGTGATGAGCCTATTGCCATATAGTGGGCACAGTTCCTGACTCCAAGTCACTTCTAGAAATTTATACTAGAAATCCAATACAATAGTATCCGAAATGGGAATCGAACCTAGGACCTCTCAATCAGCAATTACGTTTGCAGCCACTCAACCAACCAGGCAATTTTCTAATTTTCAATTATCAAATATAAATACTTTATCAGGCATTTGCAATACTAATACTTCACTTGTTATAATAGTTTCGACATCATCATCTGCCTATCTCAGTCCATTGCTGGATATAGGCCTCCCCCAATGAGCGCCATCGCGCCCTAGGATCGGAACATTTGGTTTACACGTGCGAGACTCTTTTCAATCTAATTCTCATGAACATTGTTCGTACAATTTTATTCAAATCTCGTATAATTCGTAAATTCGCCGAGAGCACTCCAAGGGATTTAGATAAACACTCGTCTCCGTAGCCGAGGAGCGGGATTAGGGTAGGTCTTTTCAGAATTCTCCCACATTCCGCAAGACTTTAATAAACTAGGCGAGCACATTTTGAAGAAAGAACCCCGAATATAAGCTCAAGGTTTCTAGCTAGACCAAGTGCTTCTTAAGTTTGACGACAAGCTTTGAAGATTAGTTTCCTATATATGGGTATATGTAAAATGCTGTGAAAGAGCGTCTGATTTATGCAAATTTGAAGTAAGGCAGGCTTCACTTGCAGCATCGGTCTGTATACGAGTATACGAGTATCAGTATCAATTAAAGATATGATGTTTCTTGACCGCAAATAAAATACAAAAAATAAAGTACTGTGATATGTATAGCTCAGTTTTTAGTTATTAGCTTCATCGGGAGTGCGTAAAAACTTATATTTTTTATTTGCACCATTGAAGACATTTTTGGAAAAAAAAATCTTTGTAACAAAATAATATAGTACGAAAATTTCACTGGTTCAATCCAAATCAAACTATATTCATATTTTATTGCTGGCCAATTTTCATTGTTTCAAAATTACATTGTAAATTTTAATTTTGCGGGTTACAGTACAAAATACTCGTAGATATAATGTACATCGTCGCTACCTCTTGTATAGTTTTAAAGGATGAAAATCCCATCCCGTATTATTTCCATAAAACTCTAGTTATTGTAATGCTACATAAAATACATCCACGTCACAAATTATTCCAATTCAATAACCTATCTTGAACTCGTTCTTGTACGTTCTATCATTCATAACAGTTCAGTCGAAAGCCTCGGTTACTTTTTAAACGCATAAATCATTTGGTATTCTATTTCCTGTTTAACCGCCAGATGGCGTGCGCTTATACGCAGATATGTTATGTTTATACCTACACGCGATCAATAATATTTTTTGTTAAAAAAAAATCATTCTTTTACATTCTATCATTCATAATAGTTCAGTCGAAAGCCTCGGTTACTTTTTAAACGCATAAATCATTCGGTATTCTATTTCTTGTTTAACCGCCAGATGGCGTGCACTAATACACAGATGTGCTTACGTTTTTACCTACACGCGATTACTTACGGTAAAACCTCCAAGCGAAAGCCTTACGAAGCCTTTTTAGGGTTGATAGCACACTACAATTCGGATATTCTTCCAAGTAGTATTAAATTTCAATCTTTCGCCCTTTCTACTTCTAGAAATCGAAATTCAAGCAAAATCTAAGTTGCCATATTTATTAAATTAAATGCATGTAAAATAAATTTAATAATTTCTTTAAAAACTGTAATAACGAAAAGAAAACATTCTGCACTCGTCTGGATGTTATAGATTAATATAAAATTGCAAGCTATTTTTATTATACCGTCTAGTTAGGTCCTTACGATGTAGTCAGAGAGCACAGAGTGCCAAAAATGGTATGATGATATTTTTACGAACGATACGGTAGGAATAACACTATTACTTGAGGATTAAGAAAAACTCACCATAAATTATAAATTTTCGGACATAACGTATAAATAACTTTTTAATATAATTCTTGCCCGCATTAAGCTATATCAAAGTTCTCCAACTGTTATAAATTACCAGACGCCTAATGACGCTGGTTTCCCTGCCCTTATACCCCTATAATGTTGCCATTTGCGAAAAACCTTGATTTTAAGAAAATACTTCGGTCCTTAAGAAACTGTAATAAATTAAAGGTTCTACAGCAAATAAATGAATTAAAAATTTGTTAGTATGTAGATATGTACAAACGGACTTAAACTTATCCAACCTACTTGTTTGCCAGAAATACTTATATAATTATTTTTATGCGATCATCATGCCAGGTCTCTTGTGGGCTAGACAGAAAGCACAAAGAGCTAAATATATTTATCCTTAATGATAACTTAAGGATACTTAGCCTTAATGATAAATATATTTATCCTTATGTGATATAAAAGTCCGGCGTATAGCAATAAGCTTACCAATTATTCCATAGTAGAACATAAACATAACTGGTGAAACCTGGGAGTATATAATAGGTTTCTGCCTACCTTTTCGGGGATTACAGGCGTGATGTTACGTATTTTTGTTAATAATTTAAATATTCGACATGGGGTTGGAACTTCCGTCACAGAAGACAACCGCGTGCGTAGTTTATATATGTGTATCTAGTAGTTGTTTCAATATTTCATATGCTTTAGTTAGTTCTTAATCAAGTCTTCATCTAACCTATGTAAGCCCGGTTAGCTTTTGCGTAGTCAAGAATTATAGCTTTCGGGTAGCATTTAATAGAGCTTCAAAGGAAATACGTGCCCATTTAAAACGAGAATGCTTTAGATTCAAAACAGAATTTTATATAGAAACTTAAGTTTACATTTATCATTAGAGTCTCTTTCAAAGAATTATTACAACTTTTCTTTTTCATTAACCGAGATCGACAGTTTTTCTTCTATCTTATTCATTGTTTTATTATATTAAGATAATACCTTTGTAAGTGTTAAGGATATACGTTATGAATAACGAATGAATATTAATATTTAATCGTATCAGACCTTTGACAATCGAATTTGTGTAATATAAATCATTGCCAAGGCAGAAAAAAAATATCGCGGAACATACTTATAAAATAAAATATATTATGAGTCATATATATTTATTTTTTCTATTGTTTACTGTTCTATGTGCCTTCTATGTACCTTAGTGTGCAATAAAGTATATTGTATTGTATTGTATTGTATATATATTTATCATGTCATGAGGTCATGAGATTATATCGATACGGTGGAGTGTGTTTTTTCAATACTGAAGGACCAGTTACTTAACTATTAAACATTATGTGGATAGAGAACATGGTACAAAGAGTGGTACTAGAAAACTCAACATCTCAATATACCATAAAAACGCCATTAGCAGAAAGTTAGGTCACAGTTCAAAAAGCCTTTAAGCTTGAGAGTAGTAGTGAGACTAACAGCTTTGTTACATATGTACCTACATATATGTACGTATTCACGACCGAGAAACCCAATATCTTCATATTCATTCTATACTAGTAAAGTATGAAACGATTTTCACGAAAACATATACCTTTAAAATCCTTTTATGCCCAGGAAGGAGATAAAAACGACTATCAAATCAATAGGACGAACCCCAAGTGATGATAATATCTTGGGTCAATTTTGTACGAGCCTATTTTGTTGTGAAACTAGGCAGAACCTATCAGATAGTCACTAGGAAATTGATAAAGTATTATGTACTTTTAGGAGATTATTATTTTATTTTGGCATTTATCGATAATTCGATATTGTCAATTTAATAATGGAAAAGTTAGTAAATGGGAAATTCTATTGACAATTCCAGTAACAAAAAACCATGAACGTAAAAAACGTAACTTCACGCCTGTAACAGTAACAAAAAAATTGTAATAAATTACTGGATTCAAACCGTGAATTTTACGTGCCTCTCTATAAAACTTCTCGATGTTTATAGAAGTTCAAAAGCTGGTTACAAAGCTTATAAATGATTGATTTTTTTTAAATGTAATAAAATAATTGCATATAACGAAACACTATTTTGACGTCGTTCCATTATAACTTTTAATGTTGTATTTGAAACAAAAATAACGAAATTCTAGTTATTACTGTTTGTAATAAGTTGCGGCCAGCCCAACTAGTTTTCGAGTTACATAAATATATGTATGTCCCCGTTGTTATAAGGATAATGTGTTGGCAAACACACCTCCGTAATTAAATATAAAACGTAGCGTAGGTTGCTACATTGCTACATTTCTTTTCGTAGCCATATACGAGTAGCTACGAATGTTTGTAGCACTTCTGGCGAAGCATAAATATGGGTTACGATGAAATTTAAGCCCTAAAACCCGTGTTTCCAGAACAGTAAGCGACAACAATTGGTGGTTACATTAAGTTTACGATAGAGCGTGGTTCCATTTAATTATCTTTATTTATTTCGTTATTTCTGAACCGAATGTTCTTTTTACATTTTGTAAAGGACCCGCTAAGCTACAGAGGGCTTCAAAGATGGAACTTTCATTCACAAATCGTATAATATTGTATTTGTGTTATGTTTTGTAACGAAATAATAAAATACGATATGAGTAGCTTACTTTCAATTAAATGACGATATGTAATGTCGTGTCTAAAGAAGGCAGTTACATGTATATGTACATATATAATAAAGTACAGCTTGTATGCAATTACAGTGATAATCAAACCATAATATTTAATAATGGTTAACTTATTTTTTTTAACAAATTGCGAGCTATCAATGTTTTACATATGCTGTAAAAAATCTCATAGCAAGATAAAAGTTTCAATGGACTTCAGCCACTCGTTTTAAGTGAAGTAAGCACTCTGCTCAAACCAAAGGCATAACGAACTCGAAATTAGAACTACGGATTCTATTTTTGTGTTATTCTCGATTTGAATATTTCCTATGGTGTAAGCTTACGTCCAAGAAACTTTAATTCATATAATGTCTAATACAATATCGGCACAAAATATTACTATTAATATGTAGTATTGAAACCGCTAAAATCAAAGAAAACAAGTATTTTATTGTAAATATGTTATTAAAAATGTCTTCTACGATGGTAAAAATTGCTACAGTAAAGTTAAAATTATTAAAAATTCATAGCAAATATAGAGAAAAGAAACATAAGAATAATAGCGTTACGAAAACGATTTTATAATGTTGTAATCACTGAAATACATGTTTTATACGTTTATAAAGTCATTTATAATGCCATGTCTCTAGGCCTCTGCCTACTTTCTTGTTACAGACAGCTACGAGACTCTTCTCGTACCAAGGCCATAAAATTCTAATGAATACTAACCGATAATCTAATTTCTTGTTACAGACAGCTGCCAAGTCTCAACTAACGAGTAAGTACATAACCTTTTAGTAGAGTGTCGAGAAATCTCTAGCACCGAGAAAACGTCGAGAGTCAAATGAAACTGCTGCCAAGATTCGAGGGTGTTACAATTCCGCATGTGATCATTAAGGGTAGGTAGTGTTAGTTTGTTGGCAACTTATATTTTAGCGAGGCTTAGAGGAGATATGAGGAAATACGATTAGGGTAGTGTACGGACAGAGTGTTACCTACAGATAACAAATGAGTTACAATGATTAGTCCCATTCGAATCACGGATGTGTTGCCATCTATATAACTTATCATATACGACGTAACTGAATTAATTGCAATATTATTATTACAGATATTTGCAATAACTTATTATTTATAGTTACTTATTATTTATAGTAAATTACGTAACATCACCCCTATAATCCCCGAAGGAGTAGGCAGAGGAGGGTACTACACTCACACGTTTCACCAATTCTACGTTCTATGGAATAGGTGGTAAGTCTTAATAAAATTAACAAACGATTATAACACATGTACATACATATCTGGATGTATTAAGATATCAAAAAAAAAACTTTTTTCTATTTATTTAGCACACCGGTTTTATCACATTTTGTTAATTATAAAAACTAATGTAATACTGGTTTGTCGAATTATATCTTAAATAAATAACTAGAAATTATGCTCAGAATGAAAACTAAACTACGCCAATTATTCTCTAAGCAAAACTGACATCTTAATTACGGAAATCCGCTTGCATTTCTCGCTAATTAAGATCCGTCGGTATTTTCACACCGCAACTAATCCGCCATTAATAAACTTGGACGGTTTTATGGACCGGAAATGCACTTTATTTTAAAAGGAGGCACTGAGAAATTGTTAGAGAACGACTTAAGAAAACTTAAGTTCCATTTTGAGCGCGAAGTTTATTTTAGAGACTCCTCAGGTTCGTTATAAAGTGGAACTATGGATATTATCAAAGAATTATTTTTATTATTATCAAAGAAATTTACTTCTTAACAAATATACCAGTGTATTTATAATATTAAATCAGTTAACTAATTGAATATTTTGAAGTATCATTGAAATAAATATTTATATATAATATAATGTAATTAATACAAAAATCTATAAAACAATTTATAAAAAATTATAAATAACGATAATGCAATAAAAAACTGACTTTACCATGGAAGTTCCAGTCATAGCTGGTCGATATTTATCGTGATAACTGTAAATAGACATACACGCAAAACATTGCCTTCCTTACGAATTTCGTAACACAGTTAATTTACATGTATTCAAAATTAAGTATAGATTTGGAACAGTAAACTCATGAGGGTTAATTTGAATAATCTGCCTAAATAAGATGTGTTTCTCACGGAACAAATAATTTCATCAAATAATGTTACCTAGCCGTGGGATTGAAAAGGAACTAACAATAGATGTGGTAAACTTAACAATTGTTGTAAATTTTAAAATAAGCTCAATGTCTATGCCATAGTGGGACGAAAAGTTAATGGTGAAACATGAGAGTGTACTACACTTTTCTGCCTATCTCTTTGGAGATTACAGGCATAATATTAGTTTTTTCCTGAAAATGAGAAAATTTTACTTTTCATTTTTATTAAAAGTGACTACTTATTTGCATAATGCATTTGTCTTTGAAGATTATTTGATTAGGTCGACGTAAGAAAACGACGGCACGGAGGAAGCAGCGTGAAAATATAGGGAAAATTTATAGATGCTTTTATAAAACCGAACGTGAGAAATTTTATATATGACTTCCATGCATTTTATATAAGGCATTCAGTGTGTTCTACGAGAACGTGGTAAAATAATTTTAATATAAATATAGGTTGTGGTACGATTATCTATAAATAAATCGATCACCTTTAGAAGTGTTCTAAAATGAGAGAGACAAGGTCTTAGCAAATATAGGGTAGGGTGCCCTAAGAATTAGTGGGTTTATAGTATACGTAAAGTAGTTGACACCATTTGGATACGAAGAATTAAAGATCGACCTCAGGAGCATGCTATTGGACAGGCCTATATCCAGCAGTTGGTCGATATGGGCCAATGGTGATAAACAGGAACTTAATTTCCTACGAGAATAATGATTTTGGACATATATTTAATGCATAATATTTTCTACCAATCAAATTGTTATTCTTATTATTATTATATTATAACATCAGGCACTTTACGGGACAGACAGAGGGCACCGAGTACGAAATATTTATATCTTCACAAATCTGCCGAGCTTCCTTCGCATTAGTCACTCCCTTTACTTCTTTTTTACGTATTAATATAAATGCTACCTACATATCAACAAATTTTATTAATAATCAATAAATGTGTAAAATATAGTAAGATTATTTGAAATCTACTTTCCGCACACCTTTTGAATTCAAACCAAATCGAGCGAGTCGCGATTTATCACACACATAAATCAATATGTCTTTTTCTGGAATGTTCTTTTGTTCCCACAACTTCTTTAATTTCACCTTTCTTTGCGAGAAGTTAAAATGTTGAAAAAGCGATTTCTATTCTAAGACTGTCGGTGCCTTGTTCGTAAATTAAGTTCTAAATAGTTTTATACCTTTCCCCACAATCTCATTTATCGACTACATTGTCGTTATTACTTTGAAACTTTCCAATGAACCTTAAATGAGTACTTTAAAATATTACTTTAATTAAGGTAGCTATTACGGTCGCTGAATGTTAAAGTCGTTCAATTAATAAAACAATGAAGTGGGGAAAAAATACCTTAATAATGATGTCCTTTTATAAATTCAAATACTCTACCTTTTTATCAATATACCTCTAACTGTACATAGAATGGGTTTCGTACACGTTTCTCACTATTTCAGGTCTAAATTAAGTTTTGACTGGAAACTATATATTTTTATTCTAATTTTAAATTACAAACATATTAATGTTTAATCTCACACATAATATAAAGATCATCACGTTGTAAAATGATTTTAAAAAATTATTGCATAGGACACGTTGCTTCTGCGCTTGACTTCACCTAGGGATCACTACTGTGTTACATTATTCAGATGTTATCATGACAGGTTTGTTAGGGAGAAGGCGTAGGATATTCTGTTAAATATCAGAATAAACTGCGTTTTTACAAGATACGCTACGCAGTAATGGTATTATGCAAAAAAAAATATTTGTGTTTCTAAAATAAACTCATTTTAATACACGATAGCCGTAAACCGTAAATTCTATCAACGGCAGACGATTACTGTGGCAATTGATTTGCTGGAGAATATTTAAATGAATATGTTCAAGCACAAAGCTTTGCTACTTCGCGAAATCCAATTTTGTATTTTGAATAAATAAATAGACCTCGAACAATGCTAATAATAACCGAAATACGAGATGCTAATCTAACAAATACCAGTCCCTTAATTATGAATGGAAGTTTACGAATTTTAATCGAATTTAGCCACGATCGATGTAAAAACATCGATATTGCCAATTAAAATCCGGAGTACCTCGTTTTAATGGAAAATGTATTGAATAAATACGTTTCGGAACAAAGAGCACGATTCGTTTAGGATAGTTGACCTAGGATAGTTAATGTGTAATGAAATGTTCACGATTTAATATTCCAATATTATTTTCAGTCTATATTAATTTCAATACGATTTGTATACTTTAAAAGTTATTTGGAAATGTTGATATTTTATATAGATATATTTTTATGCTAGGGATGGGATATGTAGCAGTATTATCCATTGTTTCAATGTTAGTTTTTTCTAAATTCGTTTTGATCTTTTTTATCGACTTGTTCACTGATCATTACAGAGAGCTGTATCTTGAAACCAGTGTTCAACAGACAATAGAGTTCAATGAATAATAGAATAAGTCGTAAATTCGTTGAGTAAGAATATTGTACCACTACCCACGTAAAAGGAGGCTCTATACTATTCGGTATACCACGGATCACATGATGCAGGAGGTAATACACGCCCGCATAGTTATATCATCATCATCATCATCAGCGTATCTCAGTCCACTGCTGGACATAGGCCTCCCCCAATGAGCGCCATCGCGCCTTGTCCTCGGCTTGTCGCATTCAGCATCTGCCTGCAGCCTTTCGTAGATCGTCATCCATCCAAGCCGAAGGGCGTCCTACACACGGTTGTATAGGTAACAAAAAATGGCATTTATTGATAGAAACATTGACTTCTTGTATATCTTGCACAGAGGAAATTGCAGCAAGAGTGATTCATAGTACGAGATTGTTATCGGTTCACGAAAGATGTTCGATAAAGGAAATATAGTTTCCTTTTAGCACTTGTACAATACTTTTGTCACGAAGCTCTACGTCGTAGTGCTTTTAGTTTTGTCACATTCAATGTATTTGTACTCTTGAACTTCAAATGCGTTCGCAAGTGGGAAATTTGGCTTGACTTACGAAATAAAAGACATTGTGGTGTTCTGTCGACCGGTTTTCATGTATATAAATAAGCTTAAATATCGTTCAAATGATGAGATTTACGATAGACAAATATCGGTTGTTATATGTATTATTATTTTTTATATGTATATATGTTTGGATGTGGAGTACCAGCTATAAAAGTAAATCTAAATAATTCTCTTTTTGTTACCATTCTATTATTTTAATAATTGTATAATCTGTCCTTTGAAATTGTTCTTATATCTCACATAGAAAATTTTCAAACGAAACGCTGATATTTCTAGAAATATCAACGAACATATCCCGATTTTTCCACCTCATTACTTCTAGATTCTTCATCAAAAGACATTAGTGCGAACGTGACATTTCTCAACCGAAGATCAAGAGACGTTGATTGAGAGAACATACAATGTTTTTGCTTGAATGAACTCTACCTTATTTTTCAAAGAGAAAGTACATAAAATGTTGAAATGGGTCTCTGCTTTTATTTATACCAATGGAACTAATACCAATACAAATGAATAAAAGATAACAAAAAAGCGTAACATCACGCGGTGGTGAGCCTATTGCCATTTACCGGACACACATCCAGATTCCGAGTCACTACTAGAAATTCTAAATTAAAAAAATCCAATAGTACCCGACCCAGGATAACAGATAAAAGATAACAGAAAACAGTGTGTTCGTCTTTACGTTAGTTCATTTCTGTTTCTTAAGGCTTCTTAGAGTTTGAACTTTTTAATTTCCATTTCACACTGCGAATTGCAAGAGGAAATGAAAGGATCATATCAAGGTTTCCATAAATTTATTCAGCCAGAACCTTTACACAATTTAATTAATTTGATATTAATATTTAACTTACGTGGAACGGGGTTGGGTTACAGAATCCAATAATGAGTATGTCCTCCATAGGCCTACTTAAGACTGCCACTATAGTTATAACTAATATTGAAGGCCTGCGTTTGGTAAGAATCGTGACACCTTGGATTGGGCAGAGTTTTGAAAACACAAGGTCTCATCAGCGTACAGATTCACTAAGGGAATTGAATTAATTGGTTAGAATGTTACAATTTTTTAGATATAATCTTTTATTTCCTTGTCTGTCATAAAATATTTTAGTCTTCGTTTAGTACAACTACTGGTTAGTTTGTTAGTTAGTTTAGTACGATTACTATGACGTGTTAAGTCTATCAACCTGCACTTGACCAGAGTAGTAGACTATGGCCTTAAACTTATTATTCTAAGAGGAGATCAGTATTCCAGCAATGGAATAACTATGAAAAGGGTCTGAAAAAAATTGATCAGCGTTATCATGATCAATGAATTTGTACCTTTTGGGTGGTTGTCAATTTTTTGTGGGCCAGGGGGGTGGGTTTCAATTACTTTGGCATTGTGTTATTGCCAATTGGCTTCGTAACGTGTATAAGCAATATTTGTATCGATACGCTGTTCACCGCTCACAATTTCCGGTTCGAACACGCCCGTAACCTTTTGACACGATTCCTATATTGTATAACACAAAAGCTCACGTACCTATGTAGTTCAATTTTATCAGATAAAAACTTAAATCTATATCCATGAAAACGTTCGTGTTCTATATCGCTCTACCGAACTAGTTTTCTTGTATTTCTAACTATTTTGTTACCTAACAATCTCATCCAGACAGGAAAGTTTACATAAGTGGCGTTTGTTAATGGTGTTTCTTAATCCCATCATATAAATTTTATGTGTGTCTGGAACAATGCCGCCTGCTTGGCTTAACGAGAATGCATTTTAAGCCCACATCGGTGTCATAACAACGTGGTTCCGCAATCTCACACCGTTAAGTTTAATAGTTTTATAGATACGATTTAACTTTAGTTTCATAGAAACTATTAAACTTTATAACGTAGATGTGCCACTCTACTCACGTAAGGATATTAACAATTTGAAGTATTTTCTTCATTTTGTACACTGCGATTTACATTTTTGAGTTAGTTACGAAGTTTGTCTATGTTTCTGACGAACACTTATAGAAAAATAAAGACAGGTAAAATAAACCTTACAGAAGGCAGCACAATTTTAACTATCCCTCATCAGTAAATTAGAAATTGAATTTGAAAAAGAATTTGAAAGAATTTGAATATTCAGAGAAATAACTTTCCGAATGCTGTTTACTAGCGTTATTTTGACGTGTAAATTGAAAGAAAAAAAATACAAAATGCGATTCAGCGACTTAATTGTACACCAATTAAAATGTTTCAATCGGCTTTCACAGTCGACAGGAAATGGAGGTAAATTTTAAACAATTTGAACTCGCTCATAAACTCTTCACTTGTATGAATATATATGAACGTAACAAAATCTTTTAATAAGGTTTTAACCCACTTTCAGAAGTCCGAATTGTTTAAAATTCCGCAGACTTATCCAGTACTGATGACAACAAAATAATTTGGTACCACTGACTTTGTATAATATTATTATTTATTATTGAGCTCTGTGATGTGCTGCGGAAGAGGGGTATATTTAGTAGTCGGCGAAAACTGACTGGTGATGATAAGTTAATCTATTAACCAAGCGAATGTGTAGGTGGTAAAAATCTCGAATTTGGGCTCTGTTTTTATGTGATTGTTCGTAGTACGAGTACATCTGACTATAGTCGTTACATGATGGCTGTCTTATGGGTTAAAACCACATTTCTTCGATTACTACTTGTAACCCGTGGAAATTAACAATCAATAGTATTTTGTGGCTAAATAGCATGACAAATAATAACATAACGTAATAATATAATAACATAACATAATAATATAATAACATTACATAATAACGTATAACACGGATTGCCACCTTGGTAAAGTGCTTACAAGTGTGACTACTGATTGGGAGGCCCTGAGTTCCTTTCCCGGGTCGGGCGCTATTGGGTTTTGCTTACTTAAATTTTCTAGTAGAAATTTTTAGTAGTGTCTGGAAGTCTGAGTCTGTATCTAGTATATGGCAATAGGCTGACTCCCTATTCCATGGTGGAACATATATCTCTTCTCTGCTTACACCTTCGGGGATTGTAGACCTTATGTTACTTTAATATAAAGCCATAATAAATATTACAAATTCGCCTGCCGTGGTGTTAATAAACATCTCGATTTTAGATTCATTTGCTTTCTTTTGACTAGTCCGACATTAATTATTAATGTGATACTTACAAACAACTGTGTCCTTTTTTTTTTGGTGTAGTACTGAAATTTAATTATATTATCAATATTAGAACAACTAACATCATGTAAAACAGTTGTTAGATTCATAAACGATTTCGCAATAAAAAAATAAAAAAAAATTAAATACTTTGACATACTTTGGAAAAATTTCAGTTTGGTCCTTCTGTATATACCATGAACTGTCACCTTTTAGTAAACTTTATAAAGCTATATATGTACATATATTTCTTTGCGCACAAATTTCGATTTTCGAATTTTACTTCTTAGTATTAGTAATACAGAACGAAATTTCCTAATACCTTAGAGCGATAAATTATACAGGACTATTCGTTTCGTTTAATCCTCACGGGACTTCGTAAATGTCTTGTTAAATTAACGAATTCCGTCACTTAAATCTGTTACTGACGTTTATTAGGTATAATCGTTTAATTAGGATCAGGAAAATTCGTGTTCCCATAAACAAACATCTTTATGTTAGTAACAAAAACGAACTCTGTTTTCCCTTCGCCTCGTTCGAATTTCCCCAAGTCTTTTCTTTACGTAAAGCGCTAACGAACGGCGGGCGGTAACAAAAATAACTTTCTGAAACAGATTCAGAATTGCTAATGCTGGTATTGACCTCGGCAGTGTTATCTGAAACAAAAGATCTTTTTACGGTATTGTTGTATAAATATTTTATGTCTCGGGCGCCATACTAACAACGGCTATATCATACGTGTTATGTTTCATAAAGAACGTAACTTTTTATTATTGTTATATATGTATGAGGTAAGGTACTTCGTTTTTAGAATGTTGCTCTTTTAAAACACTTTATTTACACTGATTTTGATGTCGCGTAGGTATGTTTCTTTGTGATATAGATGTAGCTTTTTCGATAGCGCTTATTCAACTTCCAAAGCTCGGAACTGAATCAATTTAAAAAAAGAATGATCATAGTCATTCAATTGCTTAGTTATATTTCAAGTGGTTATTTATATATATTTGCAGTGTATTATAGTTGCGCACATTAAAATTAAAATAATCCCACAGAACTGTAGTAGCGCTATTAACATCGCTAGTAAAGCTGATAAGAAGCTATCCAGCTTTCTCGAATATCCGAACGAAATAAATATTAAACAACAAAGAATATGCACGGACAATATCAACATTATTTATGATATGATAACAGTTATTTATGTTCCACAACACAAATCGGAAAATTTACTAATACCTAGGTATATTCAGTTCTATGTCTTATAATTTTGTCCTTAATGATTTTTTCATTGTTAAATAATAATAAATGACGGAAAGT